>ML359876.1:0-62481 GCA_005239505.1 Nicotiana paniculata | reverse complement strand
AAGAAAGATTTGGTATGCAAATGAATGTAGTAAAATCATAAGTAGCCCCTCGGGCAAAAACATGTTTCATAATCAGCCCCTCGGGCATGCTTCACAATCCCTCAGCACCTCACATTAACTCATGCCTCCAAATTACTCAATCACTCGCACTCGGTGCGATCACTGGGGGTGTGTACAGACTCCGGAGGGGCTCCTTCAGCCCAAGAGCTAATATCACTCAGCACCTCACCATCAGTCTTGGCCCTCGGCCACACTCGGTGGAACCACTCGAAAAGCCCCTCAGGCGAAGTAATAGAACGGGGTACTCGACCCGAAAACATCCGTTTAATGCTCATGCAGTGTAAACCAGGCTGAGTTTCAAATAAAACAGCATGCATAAGGATGCTGAGTAAAACAATCGACAGGTAGTGAGGAAAACAACAGTAAAACACCCTCAAAGGGTCTAAACAGATCGGCACGAGGCCCCAAACACAGCTTATAGCCCAAATATTTCACAAATCTTTAAAAAATAATTTAACACAAGATTTGAGTAAATACGCAACTCATTAGTTGTCGCGGAGAGGACCTAGTCCAATCCAAAAATCAGTACGCGCCACATATTCGTCATCCGACATGTCCGCCATTCCAAATTAAGTGAGAAAATAATGCAGTACGGGGTTCCATACCCTCAGGACAAGATTTAAGACCATTACTTACCTCTATCGGGCTGCGACACTAGTCCGCTATGCCTTTTCCCCTCAAGTTGGCTCCTGATTGCTCAAAATCTAGCAAAAACCGGTTCAACATCATTATACTCATGGAACACAACCCAACCGAAAATCATCAATTAATCAAAAATCTCAAATTCGGCCAAACCCGAGCCTCGGGCCCACGTCTCGGAATCCAAAAAATTTTATATCATTAGAACCCTCGCCCTCCCACGATTCTATACATACCAAGAACACCAAAATCGGACCACACTTGCCATTCCAAAACCTCAAAAGAAATCCCAATTCCTTCCTCCCATTTTTCCAACTTTTCCTACCCAAATTCTTAAATTTTCAAGTCTAATCTTAATAAAATAGCATAGGAACGGGATTAAAAAATCAAAGAACTCACCTTTGCTGAAGAACCTTGAAATCCCCTCTCGAAACCACCTTCAGTGGACTCCTCCCGCATGCAATTTGATGAAAACTTAATAAATTTCACAGAGGGGGTCCTTTTATACTGTTCTGCACAGCCATTTCTGCACCTGCAAAATATTGGCCGCACCTGCGGTCCCAAAGTGCGCACCGGCGATAACCAACTTAACGGCCAAAATCTCGCGCCTGCAACCATACTTCCGTACCTGCGACATCGCAGGTGCGACAAAAATCCTTACACCTGCAGACTTCTCCTATACAAGCAAAACTTGCACCTGTGACCTCCCTTTCCGCTCCTGCTTGATCGCACCTGCGACTCCCCATCCACAGGTGCAAAAACACCAGCAAACCAGCACAGCAGATTTGCCAAAATTCACTCCAACTGCCCATCGACCATCTGGATCAATCCCGAGCCCTTCGGAGCCCCAACCAAACATTCCAACATATCCCATAACATCATTCAAACTTAGTCGAGCCTTCGGAACACATAAAACAACACAGAAACACCAAATTTACATCAAGCGTAAGACTTTGAAACTTCTAAAATTCGCCAACTGCGCCGAAACCAACAAAAACACCTCCGATTGACCTGAGATTTTGCAGACATATCCAAAATGACATTAGAAAACTGTTCCAACTTCTGGAATTCCATTCCGATCTCGATAGCCTATTTTCAACTGCCTACCGGAAATCGCCAAAAACTAACTTTCCCCAATTCAAGCCTAATCCTACACTGGACATCACAAAAATATTCCGAATACACTCCTATGTCCCAAATTACCTAACGAAGCTATTCGAGCCATAAAATCCGCATTCCGTGGTCGTTTACCAATAAGTCAACTCTCAATTGACTTTCTCAACTATTAGGCTACTTTAAAAGGCTAAATGCCTAAACTCTCACCATAACCACTCCGGACCCAAACCAACTGATCCAACACATCAAAAACAAGATAGCGATACATAACAAATGCAGAAATAGGGGAAATGGGGTAAATCTCACGGAACGACCGATCGGGTCATTACATCCTCCCCCTCTTAAACAAACGTTCGTCCTCAAACGGGTCCAGAAACATACCTGGAGCCTCGAATAAGTGAGGATATCTTTCCCGCATCTCCCGCTCGGTCTCCCAGGTGGCATCCTCCACTGGCTTCCCTCTCCGCTGCACCTTCACTGAAGCTATATCCTTAGACCTCAGCTTCCTGACCTGGCAACCTAAAATAGCCACTGGCTCTACCTCATATGACATATCACCCTCGAGTTGAACCGTGCTGAAGTCCAAAACATGGGAAGGGTCACCAACATACTTCCGGAGCATCGAAACATGGAATACTGGATGAGTACTCGATAAACTGGGAGGCATAGCAAGCATATAGGCCACCTCCCCAATCCTCTGAAGTACCTCAAATGGCCCAATGAACCTAGGGCTCAGCTTCCCTCTCCTCCCAAATCTCATAACACCCTTCATGGGTGACACCTTCAGCAACACCCTATCCCCAACCATGAAAGACACATCTCAGACCTTCTGGTCCGCATAACTCTTCAGCCTAGACTGCGCTGTGCGAAGCCGCTCCTGAATCAACTTTGTCTTACTCAAAGCATCCTGAACCAAGTCTGTGCCCAATAGCCTAGCCTCGCCCGGATCAAACTAACCAACCGGAGATCTACACCTCCTACCATACAAAGCCTCATACGGGGCCATCTGAATACTGGACTGATACCTATTATTATATGCAAACTCCGCTAGTGGCAGAAACTTATCCCATGAACCACCAAAGTCAATCACACAAGCACGTAACATGTCCTCCAAAATCTGAATGGTACACTCCGACTGCCCGTCGGTCTGAGGATGAAACGCTATGCTCAACTCAACCTAAGTACCCAACTCTCTCTGCACGGCTCTCCAAAACTGAGATGTGAACTGAGTGCCTCTGTCGGAAATGATAGAAACTGGAACCCCATGCAAACGGACAATCTCCCTGATATAAATCTCAGCTAACTTCTCCGATGAATACGTAGTACCAACAGGAATGAAGTGCGCGGAGTTGGTCAGTCGATCCACAATAACCCATATAGCATCAAACCTCCTAGAAGTCCATGGGAGTCCAACTACGAAGTGCATGGTTATCCACTCCCACTTCCACTCCAGAATATCAAACCTCTGAAGAAAACCACCAGATCTCTGGTGCTCATACTTAACCTGCTGACAGTTGACACCGAGCCACAAACTCCACGACATCCTTCTTCATTCTCCTCCACCAATAATGTTGCCTTAAATCCTGATACATCTTCGCGGCACCCGGATGGATGGAATACTGCGAACTATGAGCCTCTACTAGAATCAAATCTCGAAGCCCATCTACATTGGGAATGCAAATCCGGCCCTGCATCCTCATGACCCCATCATCACCAATAATCACATCTCTGGCATCACCGCGATGGACCCGGTCCTGAAAAACAAGCAAATATGGATCATCATACTGGTGTGCTCTAATCTGATGAAGACCTGGAGGCTACACAAGCCAACACCCGCGGGGGCTCTAATATATCCAATCTCACCAAATGACCTGCTAAGTCCTGAACATCAAGAGCTAATGGTCTCTCTACTACTGGAAGGTAAGCTAAACTCCCCAAACTCTCTGCTCTACGACTCAAGGCATCGGCCACTACATTGGCCTTCCCTGGGTGATATAAGATAGTGAGGTCATAATCCTTGAGGAGCTCTAACCATCTCCTTTGATGAAAATTCAAGTCCTTCTGCCTCAGCAGATACTGCAAACTGCGATGATTAGTGAAAATCTCACACTGCACTCCATACAAATAATGCCGCCAAATCTTCAAGGCATGGACAATGGCAGCTAACTCAAGATCGTGCACTGGGTAATTCTTCTCGTGCACCTTCAACTGTCTGGACGCGTAGGCAATCACCCTACCATTCTGCATCAATACCGCTCCCAAGCCAACTCTATAAGCATCATAATAAACTGTGTAAGAACCCTAACCAGCAAGCAAAACTAATACTGGAGTTGTAGTCAACGCTGACTTGAGCTTCTGAAAGCTCTCCTCACACTCATCAGACCATCTGAATAGGGCACCCTTCTGGGTCAATCTGGTCAAAGGCGAAGCAATCGAAGAGAATCCCTCCACAAATCGACGGTAATATCCCGCCAAATCAAGGAAACTCCTAATCTCTATAGTTGAGGATGGTCTGGGCCAACTCTGCACCGCCTCTATCTTTTTTGTATCAACCTAAATCTCCTCACTAGACACCACGTTCCCCAAGAAAGCTACTGATCCCAGCCAAAACTCATACTTGGAGAATTTCGCATGAAGCTTCTCCTCTCTCGATCTCTGCAACACAACTCTCAAATGCTGAGCATGCTCCTCCTGGCTACGAGAATAAACCAGGATGTCATCAATGAACACAATGATGAAAGAATCAAGATAAGGCTGAAACAAGCTGTTCATCAATTGCATGAACGCAGCTGGGGCATTGGTCAGCCCAAATGACATAACCAAGAACTCATAATGACCATACCTGGTCCTGAAAGCAGTCTTCGGAATATCAGAATCCCGAATCCTCAATTGATGGTACCCAGATCTCAAATCAATCTTTGAAAATACTCTGGCTCCTTGAAGCTGGTCAAACAAATCATCAATACGGGGCAAGGGATACCGGTTCTTCACCGTAACCCTATTCAACTGCTGATAGTCAATACACACACGCATGGACCCATCCTTCTTCTTAACGAACAACACCGGTGCACCCCAAGGTGACACACTAAGCCGAATGAACCCCTTATCCAGGAGCTCCTGAAGCTTCTCCTTCAATTCTTTTAGCTCCACTGGCGCCATACGATATGGTGGAATAGAAATAGGCTGAGTCCTTAGCACCAGGTCAACACCAAAACCAATATCCCTGTCAGGTGGCATGCCTGGCAGGTCTGCAGGATATACATCCGTAAAATCACAGAGCATCGGAACTGAATCAATAGCGAGAGTCTCACCACCGACATCCCTCACAAAGGCCAAATAAGATAAACACCCCTTTTCAACCATGCACCGAGCCTTCAGGTAAGAAATCACCCTGCTAGGCATATACCCGGAAGAACCTCTCCACTCAACCCTCGAACACCCCGGCATAGCTAAGGTCACGGTCTTAGCATGATAATCAAGAACAACATGGCACGGAGACAACCAATCCATGCCCAAAATCATGTCAAAATCGACCATGCTAAGTAACAGTAGGTCCACTCGGGTCTTCAGACCCCCAATAGATATAGTGCACGACCGATACACACGGTCCACAACAATAGTATCGCCCACCGGAGTCCACACATGAACAGAGGTGACTAGAGACTCACGAGGCATATCCAGAAAACCGGAAAAATATGAAGAAACATAGGAATATGTGGAACCAGGGTCAAATAAAGCCAAGGCATCACGGCAACAGACTGAAACAATACCTGCAATCACGGCATCTGAGGCCATAGCATTTGGCTTGGCTGGAAATGCATACGTACGAGCCTGACCTCCCCCTGCTCGACCTCACCCTCTAAGGCAGCCTCTGGCTGACTGACCAACACCACTGGCTTCCTGGGCGGGTGGTGAAGTGACTGGAGCTGAAGTCGAGGGCTGGCCCCTCTACTAAGAAGATCCACCGGAACAGTGGGGACACTGCCTCCACCCGTGCTCCAACTCTCCACACTCAAAACAACTACCTGGAGTTGGAGGCTGGGACTGATAGAAACCCCTAGCACCTGCACGGCCACTGGAAGACTCCTGTATAGATGAACCCTGAACTGGAGGTGATCGAGCAGCACTCTGATCTGGGAGGGCACCAAAAGAAGTACAGACTGACTGAGAACCACGGGGACCCTGCCCCGAAGATGCACCACTATAAGCTGGGCGGCTCGACTGAGGAGGCCTGAATGGACGACCCCTACCCTGCTGGAACTGTCCCCTGAAAGGAGCGCCACTGGAACTGCCCGAACCACGAGGCCTCTTGGCCTCCCTCTCCTCCCGCTCCTGGCGGCGAACAGACTCAATATCCCGAGCTATGCCAACAACATGCTCGAATGAAGCACCCAATACTCTCTCCCTAGTCATAAACAACTGAAGATGATAAGAAAGACCATCTACAAACCTCTGCACCCTCTCCCTATCAGTAGGGATAATCTCAGAAGCATGCCTAGCCAACTCTGAAAATCTCATCTCGTACTGAGTGACTGATAGCTCTTCCTAGCGCAGCTTCTCAAACTGCCTACGCTGCTCATCTCTGTGAGACTGAGGAACATACTTCTCCAAAAAGATCTCGGAGAACTGCTGTCAGGTAAGAGGTGTTGAACCAACCGGTCTACGCCTCTCGAAAGACTCCCACCAAGTAAAGGCAGCACCCGCAAACTGAAATGTAACAAACGAGACCCCACTGGTCTCCAGAATACCCGCGGTGTGCAGTATCCTCTAGCACCGATCTACAAATCCCTGGGCAACCTCGCCCTCTGTACCGCTGAAGGTTGGAGGCTGAAGTCTGCTGAACCTCTCCAACCTCGATGCTCGTCCTCAGGCATAGTAGGGACCACATAATCCTGAACCGGAGCAGCTGGTTGAGCTAGGGCTGCTCCCGATGCCTGATTACCCAGTACAGCCGGCTCAGGTGCCCGGGCAGCTGGAGTTTGATTGCCTCCCCCGGCCTGAGTTGTGGTGGCAGAAGAAGACATAGCAATGGCCTGAGCCAAACCGCTGCATACCGACAATATCTAAGACAGGGCCTCCTGAAGACCCGAAATAACTATAGGCACGGCTGGTGCCTAAGCCTGTCCCGTCGGGACACCATCGGCGGGAACCTGATCATGATCAATAGGGGAATCTGGAGGTACTGCTCCGGCTGCTGTGCGGGCTGGTCCCCTACCTCTACCACGGCCTCGACCGCGGCCTCGACCTCTCGCTAGTCTAGCCGGTAACTGGTCACCCTGATCGTTATGGCGTGTCCTCACCATCTGTGAGAGAATGAAACAACATAAGTTAAGATTTCAAGAATAAATAGATCAGCACGAAAGAGTTCAAGAAAGACAGAATCTTTCCTAAAAGTTCGGCAGCCTCTCTAAGATAAGTACAGATGTCTCTATACCGATCCGCAAGACTCTACCTAACCTGCTCATGACTGTTGAGTCCTATGTAACCTAGGGCTCTGATACCAAACTGTCACGACCACAAATCCTAACCGGTCGTGATGGCGCCTATCGTGGAACTAGCTTAGCCGTCTACCGCTTTTTCACAGTTTCTTTTGAAAATCCCATTTAAGTTTCAAACAATTCATAAAAATATACAGAAAATTTACTTAACATAATAGGCCAAATTTTTATGTACAGTACTGCCATCCCCAAAACTCGGAGCCAACATGTCATGCGCATCTAGTGAAATAGCCAAAATAAAGTATTAAGATACAAAACTCCGAATCAAAGATAAATACAGCAGGAAGGGAAAGCAGAGATTTTGCGAACGCTGAACAGCTACCTCTATATCCCCACGATCCGTCTCCGCTGCGATATATATATATATATATATATATATATATATATATATATATATATATATATATATATATATATATATATATATATATATATATATATATATATATATATATATAAAAGCTAATGCTTGATCTCTGCTCCTGAATCTGCACACAGAGGTGCAGGGAGTAATATGAGTACATCAACTCAGTAGTAATGGAAATAAATCAAGTCTAAGTAGCAAGGAATCACATAAAAACCAACGTCACAATATACACAGCCTTACTTTCCAATAGTATACATAGATATACGAAATCATCATGCCTTCTAAATCAACTTCATAAAAGTTCTTAAAATAATGTACATTTTTCGCAACTTTAAAACAAATATTTGGTATGCATATGAATGTAGTAAAATCATAAGTAGCCCCTCGGGCAAAAATATGTTTCATAATCAGCCCCTCGGGCATGCCTCACAATCCCTCAGCACCTCACAATCACTCAGCACCTCACAGTCACTCATGCCTCCCAATCACTCAATCACTCGCACTCGGTGCGCTCACTGGGGGAGTGTACAGACTTCGGAGGGGCTCCTTCAGCCCAGCGCTAATATCACTCATCACCTCACCATCACTCTTGGCCCTCGGCCACACTCGATGGAACCACTCGAAAATCCCCTCGGGCGAAGTAATAGAACGGGGTACTCGACCCAAAAACATCATTTTAATGCACACGTAGTGTAAATCAGGCTGAGTTTCAAATATAACAGTATGCATCATGATGCTGAGTAAAACCATCGACAGGTAGTGAGGAAAACAACAGTAAAACACCCTCAAAGGGTCTAAACAGATCGGCACGAGGCCCCAAACACGGCTTACAGCACAAATATTTCACAAATCTTTAGAACATAATTTAACACAAGATTTTGAGTAAATACGCAACTCATCAGTTGCCGCGGAGAGGACCTAGTACAATCCAAAAATCAGTACGCGCCACATATTCGTCATCCGACATGTCCGCTATTCCAAATTCAGTGAGAAAATAATGCAGTCTGGGGTTCCATACCCTCAGGACAAGATTTAAGACCATTACTTACCTCTACCGGGCCGCGACACTAGTCCGCTATGCCTTTGCCCCTCAAATTGGCTTCTGATTGCTCCGAATCTAGCCAAAACCGGTTCAACATCATTAAAATATACTCATGGAACACAACCCAACCGAAAATCATCAAATTAAACAAAAATCTCGAAATTTGGCCAAACCTGAGCCCCAGGCCCACGTCTCGGAATCCGGAAATTTTTACATCATTAGAACCCTCGTCCTCCCACGATTCTATACATACCAAGAACACCAAAATCGGACCACAATTGCCATTCCAAAACCTCAAAAGAAATCCCAATTCCTTCCTCCCATTTTTCCAACTTTTCCTACCCAAATTCTTAAGTTTTCAAGCCTAATCTTAATAAAATAACTTAGGAACGGGATTAACAAATCAAAGAACTCACCTTTGCTGAAGAACCTTGAAATCTCCTCTCAAAACCACCTTCAATCGACTCCTCCCCCATGAAATTTGATGAAAACATAATAAATTTCGCGGAGGGGTTCCTTTTATACTGTTCTGCATAGTCATTTCTGCACCTGTGGAATATTGGCCGCACCTGCGAACCCGCACCTACATTCCCAGGGTGCGTACTTGCGATAACCAACTTAACGTCGAAAATCTCGCGCCTGCGACATCGTAGGTGCGAGAAAAATCCTCGCACCTACGGACTTCTCCTATACAGGCAAAACTCGCACATGCTTCCTCCCCTTCCACTCCTGCGTGATCGCACCTGCGACTTCCCTTCCGCAGGTGCGAAAACACCAGCAAACCAGCACAGCAGATTTTCCAAAAATCACTCTAACTCCCCGTCGACCATCCGAATCAATCTCGAGCCCCTCGGGGCCCTAACCAAACATACCAACATATCCCATAACATCATTCAAACTTATTCGAGCCTTCGAAACACCAAAAACAACACGAAAACACCAAATTTACATCAAATTCAAGCTTAAGACTTTGAAACTTCTAAAATGCGCCAACTACGCCGAAACCAACCAAAACACCTCTGATTGACCTGAAATTTTGCAGACATATCCAAAATGACATTACGAAACTGTTCCAACTTCCTGAATTCCATTCCGACCTTGATAGCCTATTTTCCGCTGCCGACAGGAAATCGCCAAAAACTAATTTTCGCTAATTCAAGCCTAATTCTACACCGGACATCACAAAAATATTCCGAACACACTTCTAAGTCCCAAATCACCTAACGAAGCTATTCGAACAATAAAATCCGCATTCCGAGGTCATTTACCAATAAGTCAACTCTCATTTGACTTTCTCAACTATTAGGCTACTTTAAAAGGCTAAATGCCTAACCTCTCACCATAACCACTCCGGACCCAAACCAACTGATCCAACACATCAAAAACAAGACTGTGATACATAACAAATGCAAAAATAGGGGAACCGGGGTAAATATCACAGAACGACCGGTCAGGTCAGTACATATTATTATTAAAATTGTTTCGCCCAAAGTTCCGCGAACGCATATTTTGTTTTAATTTTGAAAATCATAATTATGTCACGTAAACTTATACATAACTATGATGATTTGATTAATTTATAGCGCGCTTAAAGCATTATAACTTATTCAAAAATTATTTTCCTATGTTTCAGATTGTCATGAGGCTTAAAAATTATACTTTCTTCTGACTTAACACCGCTCATGACCTATTCTTATTCCTTGCCAAGAAAGAAATAACTCTAATTTTTCCAAAAACTCACTTAAATCACCATTTCAACGTGCTACAACAAAGGAAACATAACATAACAATATAAGTAAGAAAACTAAATCAAATTCCATAGCATACTTAACAGAATTCGACCAACCAAACTTATATGTACTCAAACGAATAAATCTTTAAAATCAATCTATAACCCAAATAATACGCAATCATTACATAATTAATACGAAATATATCAAGTATTTTCCACAGAGCAAATGAAATCCATCACGAGCAAATAGAAACACTAATATATCAAAGCAAGTGTATACTTAAAATGTAAACAAATAGTGAAAAAAATAAATTCGAATGGACCTTTATATTGATGAATAAAGCTGAAAATTTGCGACTCCATTGGAATAACAAAGCAATGATCGTCGGACTTGTATACGGTCATAACGATCCTTCCCTTCGTGCGACTAATCGGAGTTGGATTATGATAGGCTATGGTTCGAACTCGTGTTATGTCAAGCCTCAATACAAAGTTAGATTGTTGAATCCTTAATTCGAGGACCGGTCAAGGACGAAGATCAGCCAAGATCGAGACCGGGCAGAATAGAGATCGAGTGAGATCGATGGATTTACCTAGTCAAGTAACGGTAAGCCGAAACATCCGTGATCGGGCGAGGATCACGGCGGGAATCTCGGCACATATTTAGACGAGGCCCGTTAGTTAGCCAACAATGGGATTTTTTACTGTATTTAGAATTGTACCTTAAGTAGAACTCCTCTACTATATAAAAGGGGGCCTAATCATTTGTAATGGCATCAGATTCACTATATTCAAAGCAATATACTACTTTTCTCTTAAGCATTCAATACTCTGTTGTTCTGTTCATATTTTCTAGTGGGAACATCTGCTTAGTTTGAGGGAAACCTAGCTCGAGGGCCAAGGCTGCACATCGCATTTGGTTTGCTTCACACTTCTTTATAGTCAATAATTAATATCAATTTACGTATTTTCTCATTTTGTGCCAAGTGAAATAATATATCTTTAAAACCTCATATAAATTTAATTGTTATCCTTTTTAGGGCAAATAGATTTGTGCCCACCGTGGGGCTAAGGATAATAATCATTTCCTAATGCTAATTTTCGCAAAACACACATCTTTATACTTGTTCTTGTGAGTGTTTTTGATTCCAGGAATAGCATGTCGAACTCTCAAGCAGCACCCACACACATCGACATCAGGGACCAACCTCGCTATCATTAAGATGCTCGAGAAGCTAGCAAAGAGAATTGAATCGGGGGAGAAGAAGATTGAGGCAAATGAAAAGAAGGTGGAAACCTATAACTCCAGGGTTGATCAAATACCGGGGGCACCACCGATTTTGGAGGGTTTTGATTCAAAGAAGTTCATGAAAAAGCCCTACCCCTGAGCGTGGCTCCAAAACCAATTCCCCAGAAGTTTTGCATGCCAGAATTTCCCAAGCATAATGGGACGATCGACCCCAATGAACATGTCACTTCTTACGCGTGTGCAATTAAGGGGAACGATATGGAGGACGATGAGATCGAGTCCGTATTGTTGAAGAAATTCGAGGAGACCATATCAAAGGGAGTGATGATATGGTACCATAATTTTCCACCTAAATCCATTTATTCTTCTACCATGCTCGCAGATTCCTTCGTTAAAGCACACGCCGGAGCCATTAAGGTCGAGACTAGGAAGTCGGACCACTTCAAGGTAAAGCAGAAAGATAACAAGATGCTCAGAGAGTTTGTGTCTCAATTCCAGATGGAATGCATAGATCTACCTCTGTTTCCTATGATTGGGTCGTTCAGGCCTTCCCTCAAGGATTAAACGTATGAAGCTCGGTGGCCTCACAGCAATTGAAGCATAACTTGATTGAATACCTAGCTGTCACCTGGGCCGATGTGCACAATCGGTACCAGTCGAAGATTAAGGTCGAAGACGACCAGTTGGGAGCTCCTTTCGGGTCCGTTTATCCTATCAGGTACATCGTCAAAGTGAAAAGGGATATTGACCGGGAACCACTGTCAAACAGGGATCGTTACTGTGACGACCCAAAGGGGTCATCACCTGTTCTATTGCCCATTCCATACTTCCGAGGCCTTGAAAACCTCATTTGTATTTCCTCGATTTGCATGCGCAGTCTGGCCACGTAGCCAGACAGCTTAAATGTGAGATTCTGTGAAAAATGCTAAGATTTGATATTAAAATGAATAAATTTGACTTCGGTCAACATTTTGGGTAAATGGACCCGGACCCGTGATTTGACGGTCCCGGAGGGTCCGTAGGAAAATATGGGACTTGGGCGTATGCCCGGAATCGAATTCCGATGTCCCAAGCCCAAGGAATGAATTTTTGAGTAAAATTGTTTTCCGAAAATATTTAAGGAAATTGAAAATGAAATCTGATTAGAAAGTGATGGTATCGGGCCCGTATTTTTGTTTCGGCGCCCGCTACAATTCTTATATATGGTTTAAGCACTTTCTGTAAAGTTTGGTTGAAATCGGATGTCGTTTGACGAGTTCCGGACTTAAAATGGAAAATTTGATGTTTTATGGAACTTGATAGAATTCATGGATTTTGAGGCTTACTTCGATGTATATGATGTTATTTTGGCAATTTGATCGCACGGATAAGTTCATAGGATGTTTTTGAGGTAGTGTGTATATTTGGTTTAGAGCCCCGAGGGCTCGGGTGAGTTTAAGATAGGCCACAGATTGCATTTTTGAACTTAGAATTTGCTGGTGCAACTGATCTGCAGGCTTTGCATTTGCGAAACCAGCATTGCAAATGCAAAGGTTGGTCTGGGCATGCAAATGCGACCAAGAGGTTCGCAAATGCGAAGGTTAACCTGGGCAGGCATGATCGCAAATGCAACCAGGAGGTTCGCAAATGCGAAGGTTAACCTGGGCAGGCCTGGTCGCAAATGCGACCAATATGTTCGCAAATGCGAAGGCTGGGAATGTCTGAAAGGTTTGCAATTGCGAACCCCTGTTCGCAATTCCCATGCCAACCAGTAGCCTGCACTGCACAAAACCGAATTTTTACTTCATATTTCATATTTTCTCAAACTCAAAAACTCTTAGGCGATTTTTCCAAGAACAAGACTCTTCCAAATCAGTTTTCAGTTGGTTTTTACTCATTTCTTTCAATCATTAACATCATTTAACATATTTTCAACTTAAAATCAGGGATTTCCATGGGTGAAATTGGGTGTTTTGGGTAGAACTTAGGTTTTTCTAAAATTGGGATTTGAGTGGGTGATTGACCTCCGATTTGAGAGATTTTTATATGGCTAGACTCGTGAGAGTACGAGGGTTCTGAAAATATAAAAGTTACCCGACTCCGAGATGCTGGCCTGGGGGAGTTTTGGTCATTTCACCTAATTTCGCGTCGTAACCTTGAATTTAATAGTAAAATCAGTGCATGAGATGTTATTTACGGTATGAAATTTATTTGAATAGATTTGGGCCATTTTGAGTCGGATACTCGTGGCAAACTTGTGGTTTCGGGTTGATTGCTATACTTCGGACCCGAGGTAAGTGTTTGGCCTAAACTTAGCTTGAGGTAATAGGAGTTGACTATTACTTTCTATTTGCTAATTGTCAAATGCGATGTATAGGCATGGTGACGAGTATCTATACATTGGTGTCTAGCATGACTGTGAGTCCCTATATTGTGAATATTCCGGTTTTGTTGTAATTTCTATGCTTAATTGATGATCTCTATATGTTGTAAATGGGCATGTGAAGGAAACTGAAATCTTTAAACATCTTTGGAGCATTGGCTCAAATTGTGAAACGAATAATGAATATATGAGATAATTACATCTTGGGAGCGTTGGCTCAAATTGTGAAACGAATAATGAAGATATATGAGAAAATTACATCCTTTGGAGCATTGGCTCAAGTAATAGAATAAATCATGGAAATGAAAGTGAAAGAAAGAGAATGAGTTATTGAAATATACCCTTGCCGGGTCATCATTGTATAGTTCCCTTGCCGGGATTTGATTGTTTAATTGATGTTCCCTTGCCGGGATTTAATTGTTTAATTGATGTTCCCTTGCTGTGATTTCTATTGGGGTGAGGAAGAGTGCTAAAGCACGAAGGGTGATGTCGTGCCATGTTTATATTGATTATGCACGAGGGGACATTCTGTGCCATGTTTATATTGATTATGCACGAGGGGACATTCTGTGCCATGTTCATATTTATTATGCACGAGGGGACATTCCGTGCCATGTTTATATTGATTATGCACGAGGGGACATTCCGTGCCATGTTCATATTGATTATGCACGAGTGGACATTTCGTGCCATGTTTATATTGGTTATCCACGAGGGGACATGTCGTGCCATGTTTATATTGATTATGCACGAGGGAACATTCCGTGCCATGTGCATATTGATTATGCACGAGGGGACATTATGTGCCATGTTTATATTGATTATGCACGAGGGGACATTCTGTGCCATGTTTACATTGACTATGCACGAGGGGACATTCCGTGCCATGTTTTATATTATTTATGCACGAGGGGACATTCCGTGCCATGTTTATATTGATTATGCACGAGGGGGCATTATGTGCCATGTTTTATATTATTATTACGCACGAGGGGACATGTCGTGCCGTGTATTTCACTATTTAATCTGTGTTGTCATTTCCCGTTATTATTTTCAGATATTTCAGACTGTTGTTTTCGTTTCTGTCATTTCAGTATTTTCTATCACTTACCCCCAGTTGTTCTCCCCATAATTGTATTCTTGTTTAGTTTCTTCTATATTATTGAACTGCACATGTACATTTTGTTGTCGTGTCTTAGCCTCGTCACTACTTCGCCGAGGTTAGGCTCGGCACTTACTCAGTACATGGGGTCGGTTGTACTGATGCTACACCTACACTTCTTTATGTTGTGCAGATTACGCAGCCGGACCCGGAGGACATATTTAGTGGGAGTGTCTTCCAGCTTATCCTAGAGGCTTCAAGGTATACCCGCTGGCGTTCGTGGGCCTTGGCGTCTCTCACATCCCTATGTCTTCGTTTCTATCTTATTTTTCCTCTAGTTTCAGAGGCAGTCATGTATTTCCTTTCAAACTTGTATTTAGTACTCTTTTAGACAGTTCGTGAGTTTGTGACTCCAGGTTTTGGGAAATTTTGCGACGTTGTATTATGATTGTCTTTACTTAGCTTAAAGTCGTATTTATTTCCGCTGTTAAATTGTGAACCATTTTGGTTTATTCTGTTAAATTGATGTTAACATGCTAGTTATCTACACATGTTAGCTTGTCTAGCGGGTTCAATATTAGACGCCATCACGGCCCGACGGTGGGATTTCGGGGCGTGACAAGTTGGTATCAGAGCACTAGGTTACTTAGGTCTCACAACTCACGGACAACTTGATAGGGTCTGAGGGATCGGTACGGAGACGTCTGTATTTATCGCCCAGAGGCTGCAAAGTTAAGATGACTCCATATTTCTTTTCTTCTCTGTCGTGCGCTATGATTCTGAGTACTGGTTGAGTTTCTATTCTATTCTCTCGCAGATGGAGAGGACGCGTGCTTCCCTTGGTTCCGCCCAGCAGCCTGACACTCCTGCTAAAATTTCTACTCGGGGTCGAGGTTGAGGTCAAGGACGAGGTCGTACTAGAGGCCGAGGCCGGGGTCGGGCTCAGCCTAGAGCAGCAGCCCTAGTAGAGGACCTTTAGGTATAGTCTGACGAGGAGGTCCCAGTTCCGACAGTCCCAGTTGGACCAGCTCAGGTACCAGAGGGGTTCATAGCTACCCAGTGCTTCAGGACGCCCTTGTCCATCTAGTCGGACTCATGGAGAGTGTAGCGCAGGAGGGTCTTCTTCCTACAACACCAGCCGTCTCTCAGGCTGGGGGAGGTGCCCAGACTCGTGTCGCCTGCGTGCCAGAGCAGCTAGCTCCACAGTTTCAAACTCCGGCACCTCAGCCAGCCGAAGTAGCTCAGTCGGGTATTGCAGCGCCGGTAGTAGAGGGAGCAGCTATGTCAGCAGATGCTCTATGGAGACTGGACAAGTTCACTAAGTTATTTACTACTATTTTCATTATTTCATCATCAGAGGACCCCCAGGATTATTTGGATAGCTTCCATGAGGTTCTTCAGAACATGGGCATAGTGGAGTTCAACAGGGTTGACTTCGCTACCTTTCGATTATCGGGCGCAACCAAGAGTTGGTGGAGAGACTATTGCCTAGCCAGACAAGTTGGATCTACACCTTTGACTTGGACTCAGCTCTCAGAGGTATATTTGGGGAAGTTCCTTCCCATAACTCAGAGAGAGGTCCTTCGGAGGAAGTTTGAGCATCTCTAGCAGGGATCCATGTCCGTCACTCAGTATGAGACCAGGTTCATCATACTAGCCCGACATGCTCTTATGATACTTCCTACTGACCGGGAGAGGGTTCGGAGATTTATTGAGGGATGTTCCCGGCCTATCAGACTTCAGATGGCTAGAGAGTCAGGTACAGATATATCATTCTAGGATGTGGCAAATGTGGCCAGGAGGATTGAGATGATTCTGTCACAGGGTGGTGGTCAGGGGGATGACAAGAGGCCCCGTCATTTCGGTCATTTCGGTGGAGCCTCATCTAGGGGCAGGGATTCTTCAGGCAGAGGTCATCCTCCTAGACCTTTTCAGTCAGCTCTTCAGGTTTTCAATGGTACTTCAGGTGGTCGTGGGTATCAGAAGCACTATTCTCATCAACAGCCTTATAGTGCGCCACCAGCTCCCATCAGTGCACCGCCACATCTGAGTTTCTGGGGTGGCTATTCAGGTCGACAGGGTAAGATTCAGTTTCCTCAGCAGCCGAGGTCTTGTTACACTTGTGGCGATCCGGGTCACCTTGCCAGATTTTGCCTTCGAGCTTCAGGCAGTTCCCAGCATCAGGGTTCTTGTGCCATGGTACAGGCACCAGGTGTTCCACAGCCTACCCAGCCAATTACAGGTGGGGGTAGAGGTGCTAGAGGTGGGGGTAGAGGTGTTAGAGGTGGAGGTAGAGGTCATAGAGGTGGAGCTCAGGCCGCCAGAGGTGGAGGCCAGTCAGCAGCTGGCCGTCCCAGAGATGTGGTTCAGGGTGGTGGGGCCTAGCCCCGATGTTATGCTCTTCCAACCAGGACAAAGGCTGAGTCTTTAGATGCAGTCATTACAGGTATTATTCGGGTTTGTGACAGAGATGCTTCAGTGCTATTTGATCCAGGTTCTACGTATTCGTATGTGTCCTCTTATTTTGCACCATACCTGGTCATGCCTAGTGATCCACTGAGTATTCTCATTTATGTATCTACACCGGTGGTCGATTCGATCATGGTTGATCGAGTCCATCGTTCTTGTGTTGTGGTGATTGGGGGTCTTGAGACTCGTGTTGATTTGTTACTTTTAGGTATGGTCGACTTTGATGTTATATTGGGGATGGACTGGTTATCCCCATATCATGCTATCTTGGATTGTCATGCCAAGATGGTGACCTTAGCCTTACCAGATTTGCCCTGTTTGGGGTGGAAAGGAACTCATGTTCATTCTACCCGCAGTGTTATTTCGTACGTGAAGGCTCGGCGTATAGTCGAGAAGGGGTGTTTGTCCTATTTGGCTTATGTGCACGATTCCAGTGTTGAGGTTCTCTCTACTGATTCGGTACCCGTGGTTCGTGAGTTTCCTGAGGTTTCCCTTCAGACCTGCCAGGGATGCCACCCGACAGGGACATTGATTTCTGCATTGATCTGGCTCCGGGCACCCAACCCATTTCTATTCCGCCGTATCGCATGGCCTCGCCAGAGTTGAAAGAGTTAAAGGAACACTTGCAGGATTTGCTTGGGAAGGTTTTCATTAGACCCAGTGTTTGTCCTTGGGGTGCTCCAGTATTGTTTGTGAAGAAAAAGGATGGTTCGATGAGGATGTTCATTGATTACCGGCAATTGAACAAGGTTATAATCAAGAATAAGTATCCACTGTCGAGGATTGAGTATTTGTTCGATCAGCTTCAGGGTGCCAGGGTATTTTCAAAGATAGACTTGAGATCTGGCTACCATCAATTGAGGATTAGGGCATCCGATGTCCCTAAGACATCTTTCCGCACTCGGTACGGGCATTACGAGTTTTTGGTCATGTCGTTTGGGTTGACGAATGTCCCAGCAGCTTTTATGGACTTGATGAACCGAGTGTTCAGGCCTTATTTAGACTCGTTCGTGATAGTCTTCATTGATGATATATTGATATACTCTCGCAGTCAGGAGGAGCACGAGTAGCCTCTCAGAGTGGTTCTTCAGACTATGAAGGACAGTCAGCTTTATGCAAAATTTTTGAATTGTGAGTTCTGGTTGAGTTTAGTCGCATTCCTGGGTAATGTCGTATCAGCAGACGGTATTCAGGTTTACTCGAAGAAGATTGAGGCAGTCGAGAACTGGCCTAGACCAGCATCAGCTACAAAGATTCAGAGTTTCTTGGGGTTGGCAGGCTACTATCGTCGGTTCGTGGAGGGGTTCTCATCTATTGCAGCCCCGATGACCAGGTTGACCCAGAAGGGTGCCCAGTTCAGATGGTCGGATGAGTGTGAGGCGAGCTTTCAGAGGCTCAAGACAGCTCTGACTATGGCACCGGTATTGGTTTTGCCCACAGGTTCAGGGCCTTATACAGTCTATTGTGATGCTTCCCGTATTGGGCTTGGTGCAGTGTTGATGCAGGATGGCAAGGTCATTGCTTATGCTTCGAGGCAGTTGAAGATTCATGAGAAGAACTATCCAGTGCATGATTTGGAGTTGGCAGCCATTGTTCACGCATTGAAGATTTGGAGGCACTATCTGTATGGCGTGGCGTGTGAGGTGTTCACGGATCATAAGAGTCTTCAGTACTTGTTCAAGCAAAAGGAGTTGAATTTGAGGTACAGAAGGTGGTTGGAGTTGTTGATAGATTATGATATTACCATTTTATATCACACGGGGAAGGCCAATGTGGTGGCCGATGCTTTTAGTAGAAAGTCAGCTAGTATGGATAGTCTTGCTTTTATTTCGGTCAGTTAGAGGCCTCTTGCCTTGGATGTTCAGGCTTTGGCCAATCGATTTGTGAGGTTGGATATTTCTGAGCCTAGTCGAGTGTTGGCTTGTACGGTCGCTCGTTCTTCATTATTGGAGTGTATCTGTGATCGGCAGTTTGATGATCCCCATTTGTGTGTCCTTAGACACACGGTGCAGCACGGAGGTGCCAAGCAGGTGACCTTAGATGATGATGGTGTTTTGATATTGCAGGGGAGAGTTTGTGTGCCCAATGTTGATGTGATTCGAGAGTTGATTTTAGAGGAGGCCCATAGTTCCCGATACTATATTCATCCGGGCGCCGCGAAGATGTATTAGGATTTGCGACAGGACTATTGGTGGCGTAGAATGAAGAAGGATATTGTGGCATATGTGGCGCGGTGTTTGAATTGTCAACAGGTTAAGTATGAGCATCAGAGGCCTGGTGGTTTATTTCAGAGGATTGAGCTTCCCGAGTGGAAGTGGGAGAGGATCACTATGGACTTCGTTACTGGACTTTCGTTGACCCGGAAGAAGTTCGATGCAGTTTGGGTCATTGTTGATAGGCTGACCAAGTCAGCGCATTTCATTCCTGTGGCAGTCTCCGATTCATCCGAGAGGTTAGCTGAGATCTATATTCGGGATATTGTTCGCCTTCATGGTGTGCCGGTATCTATCATTTCGGACCAGGGCGCACAGTTTAGCTCGTGTTTCTGGAGGGCAGTTCAGCGAGAGTTAGGCACCTAGGTAGAGTTGAGCACAGCATTTCATCCTCAGACGGATGGATAGTCCGAGTGGACTATTCAGATATTGGAGGATATGCTCAGAGCTTGTGTTATTGACTTTGGAGGATCATGGGATCAGGTCCTGCCTTTAGCAGAGTTTGCCTACAATAACAGCTACCAGTCGAGTATCCAGATGGCTCCATATGATGCTTTATACGGTAGGTGGTGTCGATCTCCGGTTGGATGGTTTGAGCCGGGATAGGCTCGGTTGTTGGGTACAGATTTGGTTCAGGAGGCCTTGGACAAGGTCAGGATCATTCAGGATAGGCTTCGTACAGCTCAGTCCAGGCAAAAGAGTTATGCAGATCGCAAGGTTCGAGATGTGGCTTTCATGGTTGGTGAGTGAGTATTGCTCTGAGTGTCGCCTATGAAGGGCGTGATGAGATTTGGGAAGAAGGGCAAGCTTAGCCCTAGATTCATTGTCCCGTTTGAGATTCTTGATCGAGTGGGAGAGGTGGCTTACAGACTTGCATTGCCACCTAGCTTATCAGCCGTACATCAAGTTTTTCATGTGTCCATGCTTCGGAGGTATCACGGCGATCCAGCCCATGTGTTAGACTTCAGCACTGTCCAGTTGGACAAGGACTTATCTTATGAGGAGGAGCCGGTAGCTATTCTAGACCGGCAGGTTCGTCAGTTGAGATCCAAGAGTTTCCCTTATGTTCGTGTTCAGTGGAGAGGTCAGCCTCCTGAGGCATCGACCTGGGATTCCGATTTCGATATGCGGAGCCGTTATCCTCATTATTTCCCGACTCAGGTATTTCCTTCTTCTGTCCGTTCGAGGATGAACGGTTGTTTTAGAGTGGAGAATCTGACGACCCAAAGGGGTCATCGCCTGTTCTATTTCCCATTCCCTACTTTCGAGGCCTTGAAAACCTCATTTGTATTTGCCTCGATTTGCATGCACAGTCCAGGCGCATAGCCAGACAGCTTAAATATGAGATTCTGTGAAAAATGCTAAGATTTTATATTAAAATGAATAAATTTGACTTCGAGCAACATTTTGGGTAAACGGACCCGGACCAGTGATTTGACGGCCCCGTAGGGTCCGTAGGAAAATATGGGACTTTGGCATATGCCCTAAATCGAATTTCGAGGTCGCAAGCCTGAGGAATGAATTTTTGAGTAAAATTGTTTTCTGAAATTGAAAAGGAAATATGATTAGAAAGTGATGGTATCGGGCCCGTATTTTGGTTCCGGAGCCCGCTACAGGTCTTATATATGGTTTAAGCACTTTCTGAAAAGTTTGGTTGATGTCGTTTGACGTGTTTCGGACTTAAAGTGGAAAATTTGATGTTTTATGAAACTTGATAGAATTCATGGATTTTGAGGCTTAATTCGATGTATATGATGTTATTTTGGCGATTTGATCGCACGGATAAGTTTATAGGATGTTTTTGAGGTAGTGTGTATATTTGGTTCGGAGCCCCGAGAGCTCGGGTGAGTTTCGGATAGGCCACGAATTGCATTTTTGAACTTAAAATTTGCTGGTGCAACTGATCTGCAGGCTTCGCATTTGCGAAGCCAGCATCGCAAATGCGAGCTCGCAAATGCAAGCTACTCATGGCAAATGCGAAGGTTGGTCTGGGCAGGTCTGATCGCAAATGCGACCAAGAGGTTCGCAAATGCGAAGGTTAACTTGGGTAGGAATGATCGCAAATGCGACCAGGAGGTTCGCAAATGCGAAGGTTAACCTGGGCAAGCCTGATCGCAAATGCAACCAATATGTTCGCATATGCGAAGGCTGGGAATGTCTGAAGGGTTCACAAATGCGAACCCCTGTTTGCAATTCCCATGCCAACCAGTAGCCTGCACTGTACAAAATCAAATTTTTAGTTCATATTTTATATTTTATATTTTCTCAAACTCAAACACAAACACTCTTAGGAGATTTTTCCAAGAACAAGACTCTTCCAAATCAGTTGTAAGTTGGTTTTTACTCATTTCTTTCAATCATTAACATCATTTAACATGTTCAACTTAAAAATTAGGGATTTCCATGGGTGAAATTGGGTGTTTTGGGTAGAATTTAGGTTTTTCTAAAATTGGGATTTGAGTGGGTGATTGACCTCCAATTTGAGAGATTTTTATATGGCTAGACTCGTGAAAGTACGAGGGTTCTGAAAATATAAAATTTACCCGACTTCGAGATGCTGGCCTGGGGGCGTTTTGGTCATTTCACCTAATTTTGCGCTGTAATCTTGAATTTAATAGTAAAATCAGTGCATGAGATGTTATTTACGGTATGAAATTTATTTGAATAGATTTGGGCCATTTGGAGTCGGATACTCGTGGCAAACGTGTGGTTTCGGGTTGATTCCTATACTTCGGACCCGAGGTAAGTGTTTGGCCTAAACTTAGCTTGAGGAAATAGGATTTGATTATTACTTGATATTTGCTAACTATCAAATGCGATGTATAGGCATGGTGACGAGTATCTATACAGTGGTGTCTATCATGACGGTGAGTCCCTATATTGTGAATATTCCGGTTTTGTTATAATTTCTATGCTTAATTGATGATCTCTATTTGTTGTAAATGGGCATGTGAAGGAAATTGAAATCTTTAAACATCTTTGGAGCATTGGCTCAAATTGTGAAACAAATAATGAAGATATATGAGATAATTACATCTTGGGAGCGTTGGCTCAAATTGTGAAACGAATAATGAAGATATATGAGATAATTACATCCTTTGGAGCATTGGCTCAAGTAATAGAATAAATCATGGAAATGAAAGTAAAAGAAAGATAAAGATTTATTGAAATATACCCTTGTCGGGTCATCATTGTATAGTTCCCTTGCCGGGATTTGATTGTTTAATTGATGTTCCCTTGCCGGGATTTAATTGTTTAATTGATGTTCCCTTGCCATGATTTCTATTTTCACTCTATCTATTTCCTTGCCCTTGTTTGTGATTGTTGTTGGGGTGAGGAAGAGTGTTAAAGCACGAAGGGTGATATCGTGCCATGTTTATATTGATTATGCACGAGGGGACATTCTGTGCCATGTTTATATTGATTATGCACGAGGGAATATTCTGTGCCATGTTCATATTGATTATGCACGAGGGGACATTCCGTGCCATGTTCATATTAATTATGCATGAGGGGACATTCTGTGCCATGTTCATATTGATTATGCACGAGGGGACATTCCGTGCCATGTTTATATTGATTATGCACGAGGGGACATTCCGTGCCATGTTCATATGATTACGCACAGGGGGACATTTCGTGCCATGTTTATATTGGTTATGCAAGAGGGGACATTTCGTGCCATGTTTATATTGATTAGTCACAAGGGGACATTTTGTGACATGTTCATACTGATTATGCACGAGGGGACATTACGTGCCATGTTTATATTGATTATGCACGAGGGGACATTCTGTGCCATGTTTATATTGAATATGTACGAGGGGACATTCCGTGCCATGTTTTATATTATTTATGCACGAGGGGACATTCCGTGCCATGTTCATATTGATTATGCACGAGGGGGCATTATGTGCCATGTTTTATATTATTATTACGCACGAGGGGACATGCCGTGCCGTATATTTTACTATTTAATCTGTGTTTTCATTTCCCGTTATTATTTTCAGATATTTCAGACTGTTGTTTTTGTTTCTGTCATTTCAGTATTTTCTATCACTTACCCCCAGCATGTTCTCCCCATAATTGTATTCTTGTTTAGTTTCTTCTATATTATTGAACTGCACAGGTACATTTTGCTGTCGTGTCTTAGCCTCGTCACTACTTCGCCGAGGTTAGGCTCAGCACTTACTCAGTACATGGGGTCGGTTGTACTGATGCTACACCTGCACTTCTTTATGTTATGCAGATTACGCAGCCGGACCTGGAGGACATCATTAGTGGGAGTGTCTTCCAGCTTATCCCAGAGGCTTTAAGGTATACCCGCTGGCGTTTGTGGGCCTTAGCGTCTCTCACATCCCTATGTCTTCATTTCTGTCTTATTTTTCCTCTAGTTTCAGAGGCAGTCATGTATTTCCTTTCAGAATTGTATTTAGTACTCTTTTAGACAGTTCGTGAGTTTGTGACTCCGGATTTTGGGAAATTTTGTGACGTTGTATTATGATTGTCTTTACTAAGCTTAAAGCCATATTTATTTCCGCTGTTAAATTGTGAACCGTTTTGGTTTATTCTGTTAAATTGATGTTAACATGCTAGTTATCTACACACGTTGGCTTGTCTAGAGGGCTCAATGTTAGACGCCATCACGGCCCGACGGTAGGATTTCGGAGCGTGATAGTTACCAACCATACAATGGAGATCATAGAAACAACGGGCCTGGACGCAACCCCGTTCAAGGTGATAGGGGAAATGATCGAGGTCAAAGCTCTCGAGGGCTCATGAGCAAAACTGGTTTTGAAAGGAATGACAAGACCAAAGAGGCACCACGGGTGTCAGAATATAACTTCAGTGTTGATGCATCAGCTATCGTATCAGCCATCAGGCGCATCAAAGACACTAAGGTGGCTTAGACCTCTGTAGACCGATCTAGCCCAGAGAAATACTAATCAACTGTGCAAGTATCATGGAATTGATGGTCATAGGACAGAAGATTCCTAACAGCTGAGGGAAGAGGTAGTCTGTTTGTTCAACAAGAGGAACCTTCGGGAATTCTTAAGCGATTGGGCTAAAAACCACTTCAAGAACAGATATTCAAATAGACAAAACGAGAAATAGGAGCCACAACACGTAATCCACATGATTGATGGAGGGGTCGATATTCCTCAGGGACCCGTATTCAAGCGCACCAAGGTGTCGATCACAAGGGAAAAGGGAACTCCGGATTATATACCAGAAGGGACCTTGTCTTTCAATGACGAGGATGCAGAGGGGATCTTACAACCCCATAACGACGCACTGGTAGTATCTGTTCTTATGAATAAAACTCAAGTTAAAAGTGTTTTGATTGATCCAGGTAGCTCGGCCAACATAATTTGATCGAGGGTCTTAGAACAGCTCGACCGAGATCAAGTCGTGCTCGTGGCTCGAGTACTTAACGGCTTTAACATGGCATGCGAAACCACCAAAGGCAAAATAAATTTTCCATTGAACGTGGTCGGGACCATCCAACAAACGAAGTTCCATGTGATCGAGAGTGACATGAGGTATAACGCCCTTTTCGGAAGGCCATGGATGCATAACATGAGGGCAGTACCCTCGAACCTTCACCATGTTCTGAAGTTCCCGAAACCAGATGGAGTAAAAACTCTCCAAGGAGAGCAACCCGCCAATGTAAAGACCCGTAAAATTTTCTCGTTTTAAAATAATGCCCGAATGAGTCCCCGAGTTGTTTTTATTGTGGAAATTTTTAAAACGGACCTAAATTGAGTAAAAAGTACCCCGAGACTTAAAGAATAAAATTTTCCAGAAAGTAGGTGTTATGTGACGCACTATGCGATCGCATAACACGTATGCGGACCACATAATTGGTCGCATACACGGGCAGATCACTGCCCCATTTGAGGTCAACTATGCGGTCCAATATGCAATCGCATTTCAGTTCTACGGACCGCATAGCTGTTGCATTGTTTCCTTTGATTTTGGGAGGGAAGTTATGCGACGCATTATGTAATCGCATAACGTGTATGCGGACCGCACAATGGTCGCATACCTGGGCAGTGCGTTTTGAATTTTGGCCCATCTTGAGGGCCATTCTGCAGTCGATTCTGCGGACCGCATGTCAGGAATGGGATCGCATTCCTGACCGCATTCTTGTGTCGGGCCCTATTTTTCTAATTTTTAAAACCCGACCCCAGTTCATTAAAACATCCCTCCCCTTCATTTTTAACCACTTTCTGAACAAAATTTGAGAGAGGGGAGAGAGGGTTCTTGAGAGAGAAAACTTCATCTCTATCAATTGGATTTTCAAAGTCACTCAGGCCTGGAAATTTCGAGTAATCATCTTCTTCTTCATTCTAACAGGTAAGGATCCCCAAACCCTTTTCGTTAGTTTTCAGGTTTTAAACAAAAAGTGGGGGAGGGGTTCTCGTGAATTGATTCTTGAAAATATAAGTTGATACCTTGCATGCATGATCGTTAATGTCCATAATCTAGTAAGAGGAAGTGGCTAGGGGTAAAATTCGCAAATAAGGGGTTGGCAATCTAAGGGGTCACATAGCATTCGATAAAATGCTTAAAAGAGTTCAAATTGCATGCATGATTTCCAATTCTAAGTTGAATATGTTTAATTGTGAACTAGATTGACGGTACTAGTCGGTCCGGTGATTTGTGAGTAAAAGTTAAGAAGGAATTTTGACCCCAGGTATGTATGGATAACTTTAACCTTCGTAGAATCCTCTTGTTGGGTCTGAGTATACGGCATGTGTACCTTGTTTGGGAATATGTGAATTGGTTGTTCAAATGTGTTGAGACGTAAGATTCTATTCTCTGTTCGTCCTAGTTGGCTGTCATGCTACCGTCTTATATGATGTTGTGAAAACTATTTTGATGTGCCTATTTCATTTTGTGCAAAGCTCGTAAATGCTAGAGGGTATCGATATGAAAGTATGTGTAATGAATGAAAGATTGTTAATGTGCCCAAGTGTGGGAATGTATATAATGGCTAAAAACCCTGTGTGGTAAGTAATGAAAAAGGGTATTGTGAAATGATGTAAATGAGTTGAACGATTATAGCAACACCGTGTACATGAATTACTGCTTGGTGAGAATTATGGTGCCTTGGGCCCAAATAAATAAAGTGTTGATATGAACTTGTGTTCCTTGAAATGATGATTCTTGTGATGTAATTGGTTGTGGTTGTTGTTTTGAATGTAAATTGTCAGGCGGGGTCGGGTTGCGCGCCGCAACACGAAGTAATAAGGTGTGGGTTGTGGTGATAAGGATGGATTTAATTGTCAGGTGGGGTCGGGTTGTGCGCCGCGACACGAAGTAATAAGGTGTGGGTTGCGGTGATAAGGGTGGCCGAGGTAATAAGGGTGGCCGAGGGGAAAAGGAGAGATTGTGAAACTTGTTTGATTTTGGTTGTTTCTTTCAACATGCATTGATTAATTGGTTCTATTATTGTCTCTTAAATTGTGTATTGTTTGATTGTACTTGGGATAAATTTTGTTCATACATACTAGTACTATTCCACAGTACTAACATCCCTTTTTCCGGGGGCGCTACATTTTCTTATATGAATGTAGGTGGTTCTACAGCAGGTAATTCAGCCCACCTTCAGTAGTGCCTCCTCTCCTTTCCGTCAGATGTTCTGGTGAGCCCCATTTCCTCTCGAGGCCACGTGTGGCTCATGTCGCCTTATTTTGAGTTTATGATGTAGTGTAAGGTATAGCCGGGGCTTTCTTACCGGCAAGTAGTATATAAAACCTTTTGTATTTGTAGAGGATCCATAGACACAATGTGGTTAATGCATACATGTATTTTGGGTAGTAAGCATACCGTTCGGAATTGTGGTCCACATTGGTAAATGTTGTATGTATTTTGTAAGTAATTGGCATCCTATGTCGGGAATGATAAAAACTATAAATGAATTCAAGTCGTAAGTTATGCTTAAGTTATAAATGGTTATTTTTCATGAATAATGTATATTGAAATCGCGGGGTAACGCATGGGATAGGAAAGGAAAATCAGGTTCGCTTTGCCGGGTTCACTCGGTTAGGTGCCGGTCTCATCCCTCAATTTTGGGGCATGACAAACCCGCCGCCAGAGAAATGTTTGCAGTTGATGAAATTATACAAATATCGGCACTCTCATCAAAAGGATCAGATTCAAAGGGAAAGCAGAAGGTCAAATAGAAACCACCGACACCGGCCTCCACCCAATTAGAGAAAAAAGGGAATGAAGTGATGACTACGGGGTACCTCGGTCTTTCATAGTCCCCGATGATTCTGATGCCACCAAGTCGATGGTCGAAGAGCTGGAACAAGTCACACTAACCGAACATCAGCCCGAACAAAAGGTATACCTGGTTCCCGGGCTAGCCCCCGAGTTCAGGGGAAAACCTATTCAATTCCTTAAAGCTAACATTAATTGCTTTGCTTGGTCCCATCTAGATATGACACGGATCCCACTAGAAATCACCACTCACAAACTAAGACTGGATCCGAAGTTCCATCACGTGAAACAAAAAAGGAAACCCCAGTCCGAAGTCAAGCATCCATTAATCAAAGACGAGGTAACCAAACTTCTTAAAATAGGATCCATTTCGGGAAGTAAAGTATCTCGAATGGTTAGAAAACATAGTAGTAGTCCCTAAGAAGGGAAATAAACTTAGAATGTGTATAGATTACAAAGACATGAATAAAGCATGTCCCGTGGATTCTTTTCATATGCCTAATATCAAGCGTATGATCGATGCCACAGCCGACCATGAGATCCTCAGTTTTCTTGATGCCTATTCCGGGTACAACCAAATACAGATGAACCCGGAAGATCAGGAAAAGACCTCGTTTATCACTAAGTATGACACCTATTATAATGTAATGTCATTCAAATTAATAAATGATGGTGCAACATATCAATGCCTAGTACACAGAATGTTCGAAGAAGAAATAGGAAAATCAATGGAAGTTTATATTGATGACATGTTAGTTAAGTCCCTGCAAGCACAGGACCATTTGAAGCATTTGCAGTAAACTTTCGGTATACTGAAGAGGTACAACATTAAGCTCAACCCAAAAAAATGTGCGTTCGGGGTCGGCTCAGGAAATTTTCTCGGCTTCATGGTATCCAATAGAGGAATCAAGATCAACCCCAATAAAATCAAAGATGTCAAGGACATCACGGTAGACAGCGTAAAGGCCGTGCAGAGGTAACAGGGCACATAGCCGCCCTAGGGCGATTCATCTCGAGATCCTCAGATAAGAGTCATTGGTTCTTCTTGTTACTGAAGAAAAAGAATTATTTCACGTGGACTTCGGAAAGCCAAAAGGACTTGGAGAAACTAAAGCGGTACTTATCGAGCCAGCCGCTGCTTCACACACCAAGAGCGGACGAGCAACTTTACTCATATCTAGTAGTCTCGGAGATAGCGGTAAGTGGAGTCTTGGTCCGAGAAGAACATGGTAAGCAGTTCCCTATCTATTATGTTACTCAGACCTTGGGCGAGGCCGAAACAAGGTATCCCCATCTAGAAAAATTGGAGCTCGCTTTGATAAGCGCCTCTAGGAAACAAAAACAATACTTTTAATGCCATCCCATATGTGTTGTAACAACTTATCCTCTTCGAAATATTTTGCATAAGACCAAACTTTCGAGCCGGTTGGCCAAATGGGCCATAGAAATCAGCGGGTACAATATTTAATAACGACCCCGAATAGCCATCAAGTCTCAAATCTAGGCAGACGTCGTGGTTGACTTCAAGACATCCCTCGTATCCAAAGTTGAAAGAGAATTGTTAGTAAAATCGGGTACATCTTCGGGAATCTGGACCCTCTTTACGGACGGTGCTTCGAACGTAAACGGGTCCAGACTCGGCATCGTGCTAAAACCACCCACAGGTAATGTAGTTAGACAATTTATCAGCAATACGAAATTGACAAACAATGAGGATGAATATGAGGCCATAATTGTAGGGCTCGAACTAGCTAAAGGCCTGGGAGTGGAGGTGATCGAAGCCAAATATGACTCCCTCCTCTTAGTGAACCAAGTTAACGGGACCTTGGAAGTCTGAGAAGACCGAATGCAAAGATACTTGGATAAGCTACAGGTAACTCTACACCAATCAAAGAATGGACCTTGCAACATATACCATGAGATCAAAACATTGAGGTCGATGCCCTCGCAAACCTAGGGTCTTCGGTCGATGACAACGAACTCAACTCGGGGGCTGTCGCATAACTCATGAGATCGGTGATCGAAGAAGGTCATGCCGAGATAAACTCCACAAGTTTGACCTGGGATTGGAGAAACAAATACGTAGAGTATTTAAAGAATGGGAAGCTCCCATAAGATCTAAAGGAGTCGAGATCTCTACGTACAAAGGCAGCACGATTCACCTTGCCAGAAGATAGAACGTTGTTCAGAAGGATGTTCGATGGTCCCTTAGCGATATGTCTGGGACCAGGAGATACCGAACACATTCTAAGGGAGATCCACGAGGGCACTTGAGAAAATCATTTTGGTGCCGAATAATTGGTCCACAAAGTAATCAGAGCTGGATATTACTGGATCGACATGGAGAAAGATGCAAAGGAGTTCGTTCGAAAATGCGACAAATGCCAAAGGCATGCACCAATGATTCGTCAGCCAGGGGAACTGATCCATTCGGTCTTGTCCCCATGGCCGTTCATTAAATGGAGAATGGAAATCTTTGGCCCTCTTCCATCGACCCCAAGTAAAGCTTAGTTTATTTCATTTATGACTGACTATTTCTCTAAGCGGGTTGAAGCATAGGATTTTGATAAAGTAAGGGAAAAGGAAGTCATAGACTTTATTTGGGACCACATCATATGTCGATTCGAGATTCCCTCTAATATTGTGTGTGATAATGGAAAGCAGTTCATCGGTAGCAAGTGACTAAATTTATCGAGGATCACAAGATCAAAAGGATCCTATCAACACCTTATAATCCCATTGGTAACGGACAAGCCGAATCGACCAACAAACCTATCATCCAAAATCTTAAGAAGAGACTAACCGACTCCAAATGGAAATGGAGGGAAATCCTACCTGAGGTTCTGTGGGCATACCGCACAATATCAAACTCTAGTACCAGGGCCACCCCATTCCTATTAGTTTATACGTTGAGGCCCTAATACCGACCGAGGTCGGAAAACCAAGCATCAGGTTCCGATATGCAATGAAAGAATCAAATAACGAGGCCATCAATACGAGCCTAGAACTGATGGATGAAAAGCGTGAATCTGCCCTCGTCTGATTAGCCGCTCAAAAACAGCGGTCTCTTCTCTCAGTAGGGATCAAGACAATGGCATGGTGAGCTAGGTCCAAAAATCGAGTCTCATATAGGGTGACGGTCCAAGTAATCATGTGGGTCCTCAGAGGGTGCACCACAAAATTTAACAGGAAAGAGCTTGTTAAACTTATCCAACCTCATCAAGGCCTCAGAGGACATAGTGGGCCTATCCTCGACCTGTGCCGCAACAACAGGCTGAACTACCCCAACTAGCTAGACTGCTGGATTATGATATAGAGGATTCATCTGCTCCGGAGTGTGATTAGCGAGAGTCTGTGCTCCTTCCCCAGCTTGAGAGACGGCTGGTGTCACTAGAAATGCACCGGTCTGGGCCACACTCTCCTTAAGACCCACCAAGCGGACTAGAGCATCCTGAAGCACTGCAGTGGGTATGAATCCCTCTGGGACCTGAGCTCGTCCGACTGGTACGGTCTGATCTGGGAGCTCCTCCTCATGATCAATCTAAGGCTACACTACAAGTGTTGCTGCTCGAGCTCTAGGTTGAGTTGTGCCTCTGCCTCAGCCTCTGCCCCTAGTAGTGGCTGCAACAGGGGGCTCTGGCTCCTGCCCGACTGTAGATGTTGTATGTGTTCTCACCATCTGTGATAGAGCAAGAATGAAATGATTCAAACATCAATGGTAGATCAAAATCGCACTATAGGGAAAGAAAGAAGGGAAGGTTTTCCTAAAAGTCCATAGCCTTTGAAATATAAGTACAGACGTCTCCGCACTGATCCTCCTTACTCTACTGAGCGTGCTCATGACTCGTGAGACCTAGGCAACTAGTGCTCTGATACCAACTTGTCACGATCGGGAATCCCATCCTCGAGGTCATGATTCCCCCTAACTACAACAAGTACAACACACACAATTTGTTGCGGCGCACAACTAGGTCCCACCATATCATCATTTATCTATATCAAGTATTTGTATACAATCTGTTGCGGCACGCAATCAGATCCCACTATATCATTATTTATCAATATCTTATTCCACCGTTTCAATTCATCATCTTTCAATTTACGGAAAGCGTCCTGCAACCCGATCCCTAATAAATTTCAATTAACATAGACAATCCAATAAATCAATTTACAAGAATTTCTACATCAAGAGTAAGAGTGCAAGGCAATAAAGGACAATGTAATAATCAAAGGATGCAACAAATATTATTAAAAAAAATTACAAGTAAAGCTTATGAAAATTAAAGTGTGCAAGTAAAACAGTTAAGGCAAGTAGCAAATAAGCACAAAGTCATGGAATGGATGAAAAATTTAATACAAGAATAATCAAATGACAAATAACAATTACGGCATTGAAATCAAATAAGGCATGTAACAATTAAGGCATGAAATGAGATAATTCATGAAATAACGAGCAAACATGGAAAAAAATATCTTGACGGCGTATATACACTCGTCGCCTCACATATACGTTGTTTTCTCATATAATCCACACAACACACAGTTCACAAATTCCTAATTCCCTCAAATCAAGGTTAGATTCAATACTTATCTCGCTCTGCAATCAAATCAAAGCTCAACCAGGGCCTTTCCTATATGGTTCAAACAATTCAAAATAAAGTTCAAACAATTCAAAATAAACTCTAGAAACTATCCACGAGTGAAAAAAGATTAAATCTTTAATGATTTTGGAAAGTCAACAAAAGTCAACCTCGAGCTCGCTTGGTCAAAATCTGAAATTCGGACCAAAACCTGATTACCCATTCATCTCGAGCCCGGTTATGTGATTTGTTTCAAAATCCGACCTCAATTCAAGCTCTAATCCCAATTTTTTTTTAAAAAAATTCCCAATTCTACCAAATCCGTAATTTCTACCATGTAAATCTTATATTAACGGCAAAGGGTCTGATCTACCCCTCTACTATCATGGAGCCCCCAGAGTTGGTGAAGTTGGCTGGCAGGCCAAAAGTTAGGAGGGATAGGCAGAAGGATGAGGCAGTTAAATGGCAAGGAGTGTGGCCACATTCTAGAAAAGGTAGATTCATGACTTGTGGCAAATGTGGACAACCAAACCGTAATGCAAGAACTTGTGCTCAGGTAATCTACAATTTGCACATATGCTGAATTGCTACCTATTTATGTTTTCTAACTTTGTTTTTTAATAGAAACCAAAGGGAAAGCAGCTAAGCAAGGGAAAAGAACCTTTGAAAAGGACAAGAACTTTGTTAGATTCTAAAACAGAAGATGAAATACACTGTTCAGCACCACAAATGACTCAATCAAGTCAGGAAAATGGATTTAGCTTCATGCCTACACCTAAAGTTGGTCAATCAAGTATGGTTCCAAATTTCCCAGAGATGTAACATGATGAAGATGTTGTGGTTAGGCACTAGTGATATCAGAAGTCAAGACAAGACTTCAACTGAGGCAGCAAGTAAACTTACCAGCTGGGACAAGATCAATCAACTTTACTGGTGATCACACTGGTGTTAGTGAGCCCACAGATCTCCATATTCACCAGCAGGCCTCATGTGAAAGGGTAAAGTAGCTACAACTTCAAATCAGTTAGAAAAACAAAGGCAACAGAATATTGAGAAGCTGAAGCTAAGAAAAGGAAAATGATCAAGTTGTTCTATGTAGTTTTGTGTATATTACTGCAAAATTAATGACATTCTCCTATTTAATGTTCTGTTAATATTGGTATTGGTAATTGAATTGGATGTCATAGTATGATTTAGGTTGTGTTAGTTTTTGGGATTATAGTTTGACATCCAATCATCAGTTTCACCTACTAACTTTACTATTTTTGGTGATATGTAATTACTGCATTGACAGTACTTCTAATATGTAATTACTGCATTAGTGATAACCGTCCAGATTTTACTGCATTGGTGATATGTTCAGATTTTTACTATTAGTGAATTGCTCAGTTTTTTACTGCATTAGGGTCAGTATTTTATTCTAAAGTTCTTCTATATGCAGAACTTCATGTTCTGTACTTACAGCACCATAGAATGAATTAATTATATTAAAGTGAATGCCCAGATTTTTACTGTTAGTGAACTGCCCAGTTTTACTCTACATTAGAGCCATAACTGCCCAGTTTTTTACTACATTAGAGCCATAACTGCCCAGTTTTCTGTTAAAATCCACATTATTCTGTTAAACTGGGCATTAACATGCCATATGAAGAACTATACTTAGTGATTACAACCAAGCTGAACAACACAATAAATCTGAAAATGAAAGGTATACTACACTACACAAAATGTCATAGTGCACTACACAAAATGCATTCATGAAAATCTGGATTACAACCAAGCTGACCAACAAAAACATTCATGAAAATCTGGATTTTAAAATAATTAACTTCATCAAAACCTTACTACACTACACAAAATGCAAAATTCATATCATCATCAATGTCACAACAAATCCGACTAACAGTGCAAATGCAACCATAATGAGCATCTTCATGTGCATCACTTTCACTTCCATCTCCCTTGATTTCACTTCCATCTCCTTGCTTTATTCACTTCAACATCATTTATAGCCTCCAAAACATCAAAAATTTCCATCAATTTGTCCCTTTCAAGTTCGCACGCATCCAATAACATATTCAGCGTCCTGATTTTAACATTGGCAACATCTAATTTAAACTTGAAATCGTTGATTACTATCAACGATTTGTCCGGGAGGGCTTCGTCTTGCCATTCCCAATATCCACATGACTCGTTCTTAAAAATACAATCAATAACTATGTTAAAGAGCAGAAAAAATAAAACTTTAAATGCATCGACGAGTAATGAATCACCAGCAAAATTCACACTTACTTCAGGTTTAGCACACTTGGAGAATCTCCTTCGGGGGTTGTTTGTAGTCGTCGAAGTGAAGTTGTTTGCAATCTCCACACAGTAGCACCTCCTTCTCGATGTAACACTAGAACTAGACATAGAAACAAAACAATCAGAGTTGACTGATCAAAGAAGAACAAAGAATTTTTAATGAGAAGTTATATCATAAGAGAGGAAAGGGCATCTACATATATGAGTAAACAAATTAGGGTTCACACATTAATAAGGGTGAAGGGTCTAGTATTTTAGGGTCGGGTTGGGTAATGGGTTGGGTCAGATCTATACTAAATGTAACCGGATGGTTTTGGTGTTGCCACGTGGACCATCAGTTAAAATAAGGGTATTTGTGTTTAATAGTATAACGGCAGAGGCTTGGTTGTTCGAATAGTATAACAGAGGGCTTATTTAAACTATTGATGATAGTAGAGGGACAAATCAGTCCCTTTTCGAAAATTTAATGTTGAAATCTCATGAAATGTAATGGGTAATTGAAAAGAAATGGATTAAAGTCATTTACCAATGATTTTGGGAAGAAAAACCTCTTGAAAAATCACTTGTAGAGTGTTTAGGGTTGAGAAATGGTGAGAAATGAGCTAAGTACCATTTTCCCCTCTTTTACCCAGCTACAGATGTTGCATGCGAATTCATGTTCACAGTTGCGAACATCGCAAATGCAAGACAAGGGTCGCAAATGTGAACCCTACCTCAGAGCCACAGAAATCACAATTGCAAACACCCAACCTTCACAAATGCGGACCATTCCTGCGCAAATGCGAAGATAACTCAAGAACACACTAAGTCGCAAACCCGACTCTAAGATCGCAAATGTGACCTCTAATAGTTCACAAATGTGAACATCCTCCTCGCAAATGCGAGGCTACCAACTCCAGCATATGCTCGCAAATGCAAACACTTGTACGCAATAGCGAGGCTCGCAATTGCAAGCCACACCTTGAAAATGCGGATTTGCAGCAGAACACCAGCAATAAAAGTGCACCAGCTATTCCAACCTCAAACTAAACTCATTTGAAACACGTCTGAAAGTCAATCGAGCCCCTCGGGCTCCAAACCAAACATGCACACAAGTGTAATAACATCTTATAAACTCACTCGCATAATCAAAAGACCAAAATAACACCTAGAACTATGAATCGAACATCAAAATGCATGACATTTTTCAAAGAAACTTAAGAATTTTCAAATTTATGACCGAGTGTCCAAATCATGTCAAATCAACTCTATTTTGAACCAAATTTTTAATGCAAGTCAATAATAGTAAAATAAACCTATACCAAGTCCCGGAAAGAAAATCTGAATTTGGTAGCTATAAAGTCAACATACGGTCAAACATCGGAATTCCTTAAACCTTCAAATTACTAGTCTTCATCAAATCAAGTTAGGGATTTTCGAATTCAATTCCGAGCATACTCCCAAGTCCCAAATCATGATACAGACCCACCGGGATGGTAAAAATACTGATCCGAGTTTGTTTACATAAAATGTTGGCCGTAGTCAATACTAAATCTCAAAATGACCTATAGGGTCATCACATTGAAGTGGTAGATAGCCGCATAGGCTATAATGTAATTCTCGGAAGTCCATGGATACATGAAATGAAGGGTGTACCTTCAACCTACAATCAACTATTTCCAACACTATGGGATCAAGAAAATCAGAAGAGATCAACCGGCTGCAAGGGAGATGAACGCAATAATTGTTTCCAGTAGCAAGGGAAAAGAAACCAGCAAATAGCAATTATAGGAACTAGTGCCTTCTTCTATCCTAATTGAATATGATAAAAACATGAAATCACAATAATTATATCAGGTACCAAGGTCTTTTCAGGTAACGGAGGAGACGAATGCAACCAATTCAATCACAGAAGAGCTCGAACAAGTGGTTTGTTCGAAGAATTTTTGCAAAGGAAGTTCCATTTAGGAATTTAGTCCTCAACTCGGATTAAAACTCATAGATTTTATTAAATATGCGTTGATTGCTTTTCATGGTCGCATTCAAATATGACAGGTATTCCATTGGAGATGGTTGTCCACAAATTGAGTCTTGATCCAAACTTCTCTTCGGTAAGGCAAAAGAAACGACTGATAGCAGAGGTCAGAAATAGGTTTGTTAATGAAGAGGTAACCTGATTACTCAATATCGGTTCGATTTGAGAGGTAAAGTACCTGGAGTGTCTAGTTAACATAGTAGTAGTGCCTAAAAGAATAACAAATTTAGGATGTGTGTATATTATAAGGATTTAAATAAGGCATGCCTGAAGGACTCTTTCCTATTTCCAAATATTGATCAAATGATTAATGCTATTGTCGGGCGCGAGTTAATGAGCTCTCTTGCTTATTCCAGGTATAAGAAAATTAGGATGAACCTGGAAGATTAAGAGAAGACTTCTTTCTTCACAAACTTTGGCAAATATCGCCAAAATGTGATTGCCTTTCGGAATTAAAAATACCAGAGCCACTTAACTGAGACTCGTTAATAAGATGTTTCAAAAATAGAAAGGTAAGACGATGGAAGTTTATATGGACGATATGTTAGTTAAGTCTCTTAATGCAGGAGATCATCTGGAACATATCCAAGAGATGTTTGACATTATTAGAAAGCACAACATGAAGCTCAACCAGGAGAAATGTACCTTCGGAGTGGGTTCAAGTAAATTTCAGGGGTTTTGGTCTCTCAAAGAGGAATCGAAGTGGACCCTGATAAATTCAAGGTCATTGAGGATATCTCGGACCAGGTGATAAGCATGAAGGAAGTACAAAGGTTGACTGGTAGGTTGGCGGCTCTAAGCAGGTTCATCTCAAGGTCTTCGGAAGAGTGCCATCACTTCTTTTCGCTTTTGAAAAAGAAGAACGACTTCGTATGGACTCTAGAATGCTGACAATCATTGAAAGACCTAAAAAGATACATGTATAGCCCTTTGTTATTGTCAAAAAGGGGAGACGGGGAGAAACTTTTGATTTATCTATCGGTGTCGGAAATATCAATAAGTGTCGTCTTGGTCCGAGAAGAAGAAGATACACAATTTTCCGTTTATTATGTTAGTAAAATATTATCTGAAGACACATTATCCGCACCTTGAAAAGCTTGCCTTAGCTATCGTAGTAGCCTCTCGAAAGCATAGGCCTTATTTTTTATGTCATTCAATAGTCGAGGTGACAACCTCTACCTTAAGGAATATCCTCTATAAGCCTTATTTGTTAGGTTATTTGGCTAAGTGGGCAGTCGAAGTTAGCGAATTCAACATTGAGTACAAGCCCAGGACTATAATTAAGTCATGATTAATGCATTTAGCTGCTCAAGAAGTAGTGTTGGTATCGGGAACGATATCGGGAGTTTGGACTTTGTTCACGGATGGAGCCTCCAATGTAAAAGGGTTCGGTCTCGAGGTAGTTTTAATCACTCCTTCGGGGAAACCCTAAGGCAGGAAATTAGAATAGTACCATTAACTAAAAATGAAGTCGAGTACAAGGCCTTGGTTGTAGGACTTAAACCATCAGTGGATTAGGTACCGAGGTCATCGAGATAAAATGCGACTCCCAGGTGGTCGTAAACCAAGTGTATGGAATTTTTGACACAAAGAAGGAGTGCATGCAACAGTTCTTGAACAAGGTTCAAGCATTACTCACATGGTTCAGAGAGTGGTCAATCATCCACATTCCAAGGGAGAAAAATGTAGAGACATACGTATTGGCTAATTAGGGTTCATCCACAGAGATGAAAGGGTCGGATTCTGGTACGGTCGTTCAATTACTGCATTCGGTGTTGGAAGTGGACAGCTATTGTGAAGTCAATTCAACCAACTTAATTTGGACTGGAGGAACGAGCTCATTGAATATCTAAGACTTGGAAAATTTCTCGTAGACCCAAAAGAATCCCAGGCACTATGGACCAAGGCGTCTCATTACTGTCTTGTTAATGGACAGTTATATAGGAGGTCATTCCAAGGGCCATTGGCTCGGTGTCTAGGGGCCTCGGAGGCTGACTACATGATGAGGGAAGTTCATGAAGGAGTTTGCGGAAACAACTCCAGTGCAGATTCATTGGTTCTCAAGTTAGTCAGGGTCGGTTACTATTGGCCCAGTATAGAGAGAGACACAAAGACATTTGTACAAAAGTGTGATAAGCGTCAACATCATGCACAGTTAGTGCATCAACCAGCAAAACTTTTGCATTCGGTGGTGTCACCATGGCCATTCATGAAATGGAGGATGGACATAGTCGGTCCCTTGCTGCAGTGACCTGGTAAGGAAAAATAATTTTTGGTTTTAACTGATTAATTAAAAAATGGGTTGAAGCAAGTTCTTACCAAAAGATCGAAGAATTAGAGATGATTGATTTTATAAGGGACCATACCGTCTACCAATTCGGATTACCAAAAGAAATTGCTTATGACAACGGGCCACAATTCATAGGTTCCAAAATCATGAAGTTTTTGGAAGGATTGAAGATCAAACGAATTACATCTTCACCATACCACCTGAGTTCTAATGGACAGGCTGAGTTGACCAACAAGCTAATTATTCAAAACCTTAAAAAAGAAGTTAGAGGATGCTAAAGGCAAGTGGCCAGATGAACTACCGGGTATGTTATGGGCATACCAAACTACAGCAAAGTCGAGCACGGGTGAAACACCCTTTTCACTTATATAAGTTTCAGAGGCTTTGATATCGATGGAAGTAGGGGAACCGACCTTAAGGTTTTCCCGAGAAAACGAAAAAGATAACAATGAAGCATTGATGGTTAAATTAGACTTTGTCACGACCCCAATTTCCCTCCGTAGGATGTCGTGATGGTACCTAGTTTTAGGACTAGGTAAGACTAACACTTATTGAATTAATGGCAAACTTTAACCAACAATTGTTACAAAGTAGGAGTTTCTATACAAAACTAACAATCCTAAAACTGGTAGTACAAGTCATAAGCTCTACTGAGTTTACTAGAAAACTCTTTATGTACAATTGTTCCGGAATAGAAATAAATAGTACAAAATAATATTTCAGAAGGTGACTTTGAGGCCTGTGAACACAACAGCATGCATACCTTGAGTCTCCACAGGAATTCTCCATCAGCTAGCTAAAGATAAACAACTCTGAATTACCTGGATCTGCAGAAAAATGTGCAGAAAGTGTAGCATGATCACACCACAGCGGTACCCAGTAAGTATCAAGACAAACCTCGGTAAAGTAGTGACGAGGGACAGTATAGTAATGAAATAATGCTGGTAATAGAAAACTAAAAACAATAATTAGCAGTGAGACGCAACAGGCAATAACATCATGGAGTAGCCACTTTCTTGCAAGATCTGTTCAAGGACTTTCCCGAGGTACTTCACCTCATAGTCACATTTCACGGGTCCCAACTCATGAACCCTAATCGCTTGGAATTTTGTGCCCATATTACAATTCATAATTACACGGACAACTTACGTGACAAGGAAGTGACAACATCAAATATCCGCACGGGCAACTCATGTGCCAACAATAACAATAGCAATAACTCATGATCGCACGGACAACTCATGTGCCAATAGAACAACTCTCACACCGAGGGCAAGTAAACGAGAGTACATGTAAATAGTCAATGACATCAGGATTCACCTTCTTAAATAGATATGGGTGATTAATTACATGTATGCTTGTGCAAGTGTTCTATCACAACTCAAGTCAACAAGTAATAGTAGAGACTTATGAATGGCTTAGGGAACAATCATTGTACATTTTTTGGTGATTTTTCCCTATGTACAATGAATAACTCACAACGCCCCCAGTCCATCACCAGTCATCACACATTATTCCCCGACATAGTCCACCTTGTCTCTCTATGTGTGCAACTATAAAGTAAATGCCCGCCTTGTATTGCCACACGCGCATAATAGTATTCACACCTTGTCTCTCCATATGTGCATACCCACATATATATAGCCCTCCTTGTCACGCTGCATGTGCAAATATCAATAATAACAATAGCACGGACAACTCATGTGAGAACACCCCAACAATCTCTCAAAAATATCATGTGTGCCAAAACATAAAAACACAATATAAGGTCTTTCACCACTTGTTCCCATATGCAACAACTTTCCCTCAAAATAATTTCAATATCACAACCACGCACATCCCTCGGCTTAACAACACTGAGTACAACAACACCAATAGAAATAACATCGGAATACGACAAGTACATCAACACAAGAACTTCTAAACACAAAGAAACGGAAGAACGAGCTCACAAATAAAGACACAACAGGGAATAATTGTCTCAACAAGAATAGCTCAACAATGGAAGAGATAAGGTGCAACACCGATTCCACTTAGGTACAACTCAACGATAAGAGAGATAGCATGAATCAATGATTCCAAATAAGGATAAGTCAACAATGAAAGTGACAACAAAACTTAAATTAAGGTTAAGCAAATAACGGAAAGGACGATGATAACTTCAATTAAGGTTAAGCAATTACAAAAGAGATAACATAACTTCAATTAAGGTTAAACAATTATGGAATATACAACGTAGCAATAAAAGAGGAAACAACTTCAATTAAGGAACATAAAGTTTAATTGGCAAAAAGGGTAGACTATGAATCAATTAATTCCAAATAAGACACGTAAGGGTGAATTTAATAAATGGAGGATTTAACATGATAAAACAACTTCATATCTAATGAACCTAAGAACCTAAGAGGCCTAAATGGTCAAATTTTCCACAAATAAGCCCGAGTAAGTACTCGTCACCTCGCGTACACGGCCTTCAAATAACACAATTAGCACAAATGTCTCAAATCCTAAGGGGTAGTTTCCCCCACATAAGGTTAGGAAAAATACTTACCTAAAAGAAGCTTGATCGATACTCAAAAATGATCTTCTTGTGTGAAACAACCTCCGTACGGCTCAAATCTAGCCAAAATAACTTCAAACCATAAATAAAACTCATGGGAAATAATTATGGATAATAAAGCTTCGATCTTTAATTAAAACTAAAAGTCAACCGCGGGACTGCACCTCGGAACCCGACAAAATGCACAAAATCATAACACCCATTCGATAACGAAAATCCAACCATACAAGAATTACCAAATTCCAATATCAAATCGCCCTTCAAATCTTCATTTTACATTTTGAAAGATTTTCCAAAAATTCCCCTTTTTCCCCAACTCAACCACTAATTTAATGATAAAAATGAAGATGGAATCATGAAATAAAATAAAATCCGGGTAGAAAACACTTACCCCAAACCAACACGTGAAGAACCCCTCAAAAATTGCCCAAATCTGAGGCCTACAACTCAAGATATGATAAAAATGGCCAAACCCTAGAAATAGAGTTCTTATATTTCTACCAAATGAGTAATACATCGCGATCGAGGAACATTCCTCGCGATCACGGAGAACAAAAATGAAGGCTTCCAAAACATGCTTCGCGAACGCGACAAGGGTTGCGAATGCGGTGACCAAAACTCCAGACTCTACATGAACGCGTCTGTGTACTCGCGAATGCTAAGAAAAATTATGCCTGATGCCCCTTTCCTCCTTTCATATATGCGATCGCGGACCACTTAATGAGAACTGAAGGAAAAAGACTTCTTACCTTCACGAACACGATCACCTCTTCACGAAAGAGAAGAATAATTGTTACTTGCCTCCCAATTATACAACGCGAACGCGATTCCATTAATGCAAACGTGATGAATAAAAACCAAATGACAGAACCAGCAGCTCTAAAGCATGGGAAAATGGCTCGTATCCCATCCGAACACACCCGAGACCTCCGGGACCCCGTCGAAACATAACAACAAGTTCCATAACATACCACAAACCTGTTCGAGGCCCCAAATCACATCAATTGTAACGACCCGACCGGTTGTTTTTCTTTCTAGATCCCCTTGCCCCTAAATGAGACTTCCCGTACTTGCTTTTATTAATTTATGACTTGCGGGGATGATTTGTTCGGTATTTGGAAGAGTTTGGGTTGGAATCGGAACACTTGGTTCCTTAAGGTTGGCTTTAAAGGCCAAGTTTGACTTCGATCAATATTTTTAAGTAAACAACCTCAGAATCAGGATTATACGGTTCCAGTAGGTTCATATGATGATTTCAGACTTATCCCATATGTTTGGAACGGATTTCGGATGACCCGGAAGCGTTTCGGCGCCAAATAGTGAAAATTGGATTCTTGAAGTTTTAGAAGTTCTATCATTGTGGTTTGGAGCGTGCTTCGGTGATATCGAGTTCCAAACAGAATTCTGAGACCCGGAATAGTTCTGTAATGTCATTTAAGACTTGCATGCAAAATTTGGTATCATTCCGAGTAGTATAAGTACGTTTCGGCACGTTGGAAATAGAATGAAGAACTTAAAGTTCATAAGTTTGATCCAAATGGTTTTAGGGTGAAATTCTTAGTTTTTGATGTTATTTCAGTGTTTTGATCATGCGGGCAAGTTCGTATAGTATTGTTGGACTTGTGTGAGTATTCAAAGTGGGGCCCCGAGGGCTCGGATGAGTTTCAAACGTGTAGGAGGGGTTGGAAAACACACCTGATTTCTGGCATTTTTAGCATCTGCTGAAGGTCTCACAAATGCGAGAAAAGGTTCGCATTTGCGAACCTTGCAATTCAGAAGAAGGCGTCGCAATTGCGAAGGGAGCCAGCCAGGCAATGTTTGCATTTGCCACACATGCACAGCATTTGCGATCTAAGCAGAAGCCGCAATTGCGACCATTTAGTCCCATCTGCGAAACCCACCTCCCAGGCCCAGGCGTCGTATTTGCGAGGATTTTATCGAATTTGCGACCCTTGCATTTGCGAACCTGGTGTCGCAAATGCGACATCACAGGGCTGTGCACAGCTTTTAAAAACGGGACTTAGGCCATTTATTTCATTTCACTTCTACACTTATGCGATTTTTAGAGCTTTTGGAATGAGGCTTTAACCTAGCACTTTGAGGTAAGTAATTCCTATACAACATGAGTTAAATACATAGATTATGGGTATATTAACATGCAAAAATTAGTAAAATTTTGGGTTTATAGTAAAACCTAGTGTTTTGATAAAAATAAGATCTAACCACGAAATTTGTTATGGAATCTAGTAAAAATTATATATTCTTGATCCTAAGGTTATGGGTAACAATTTTCTTCAAAGAATTCCAGAATTCCAGCACGTGGGCTTGGGGGTGGATTTTAGAAATCTTGCAATTTGGGTTGGGTAATCACCCTAATAGGGGAAATGTGAACTTTGAAGCGTATATTGATTAGTTTTTCACCATATTTGAATAGTTTTGGATTTGTCCGGCTCCTGCATGAGAGTTTGAGAGCATTCTTGAGCTCGGAAGTAAGCTTTGGGGTAAGGTAAGTCTCCTTTCTAACCTTGTAAGAGGGAAATATCCCCATATATGAATTTATATACTATGTGATTATTTGTGGGGGACTATGTGCGCACGAAGTGACGATAGTCCGTACGTAGTTACTATTCCTGTTATGTCCGGGTAGTTTTAGGCTTATACCATGCTTTGTGAACACTGTTAATTGATTATATGCTCCATTTGTGTTGGATAAGAATTCATTTAAAGATTTTCAAGAATGCGAAGGTTTCAAGTAAATTATCATTTTTAAAACGGGATTGAGGAAAAAAAACATGTTATGCGTATATGTAACCGCTTCGCAATTATATTCTGCGAGCAGGGTGATCCTTTCCACTACTCTCATGGAAGCAGGCCGTTCGTTCGGCAGGTTAATAGATGCATCTATGGTTCGCATTGTTCGATCCTTCGGCATTGCACATTTTATTATTTTGTTGGATCGGACCGTACGCCCTCAACATTATATGTGCATGCTATTTGCTTGGCACTTTTCGGTGACTTAATCTTCTTTAAATGTCTGGAAATATAAATTGTCAACTGAAATGATAGAAATTGAAATGTATATTTACGAAAAGTCTTGTCACCGGCCGGGTCGTTACAACCTCCCCTTCTTACACAAACGTTCGTCCTCGAACGGGTCTAGAAATATACCTGGAGCCTCAAATAAGTGAGGATATCTGCTCCGCATCTCCCGCTCTGTCTCCCAGATGTCCTCCTCCACCGGCTGCCCTTTCCACTGCACCTTTACTGAAGCTATATCGTTAGACCTCAACCTTCTGACCTGACGACCCAAAATAGCTACTGGCTCCACCTCATAAGACATATCACCTTCTAGCTGAACCGTGCTAAAGTCCAAAACATGAGACGAGTCACAAACATACTTCCGAAGCATGGAAACATGAAACACTGGATGAACACTCGATAAGCTGGGTGGCAAAGCAAGTCTATAAGCCACCTCCCCTACTCTCTGAAGCACCTCAAAAGGCCCAATAAAACGGGGACTCAACTTGCCCCTCTTTCCAAACCGCATAACACCCTTCATGGGTGACACCTTCAGCAGAACCTTCTCCCAGACCATGAAAGATACATCCCGGACCTTCCGATCCGCATAGCTCTTCTTCCTAGACTGCGTTGTGCGAAGCCGCTCCTGAATCAACTTCACCTTATCCAACACATCCTGTACCAAATTCGTACCCAAGATCTTGGCTTCACCCGGCTCAAACCAACAACCGGAGATCTACACCTCCTCACATCAAAGACTCATATGGAGCTATCTGAATACTTGACTGATAACTAATATTATATGCAAACTCCCCGAGTGGCAAAAACTGGTCCCGCAAACCCCCAAAATCAATAACGCAAGCGCGCAACATGTCCTCTAGTATCTGAATAGTGCGCTCGGACTGCCCGTCCATCTGAGGATGAAAAGTTGTGCTCAAATCAACCTGAGTACCCAACTCTCTCTGCACAGCCCTCCAAAACTGCGATGTGAACTGAGTACCTCTATCAGAAATGATGGAAACTGGAACACCATGCAATCGGACAACCTCCCAGATATAAATCTCAGCTAACCGCTCAGAATAATAAGTAGTACCAACAGGAATGAAGTGAGTGGACTTGGTCAGCCGATCCACAATAACCCATATAGCATTGAACCTCCTCGAAGTCCGTGGGAGCCCAACTACAAAGTCCATGGTGATCCGCTCCTACTTCCACTCAGGAATAACCAACCTTTGATGCAATCCACCGGGTCTCTGGTGCTCATACTTGACCTGCTGGCAGTTGAGACACCGAGCTACAAATCCAACAATATCCTTTTTCATCCGCCTCCACCAATAATGCTGCCTCAGATCCTGATACATCTTCGCGACACCCGGATGGATGGAATACTAAGAGTTGTGGGCCTCCTCAAGAATCAACTCCCAAAGCCCATCCACATTAGGCACATATATCTGATCCTGCATCCTTATAACGCCATCATCACCAATAACTACATCCCTTGAATCACCTTGTCGGACTCAATCCTGAAGAACGAGCAAGTGGCGGTCATCATATTGGCGCTCTCTGATATGGTCATAAAGAGAAAACCAGGAGGCTACATAAGCCAATACTCAAAGGGGCTCCGATAGATCCAACCTCATAAACTGTGCCGCTAAGGCCTGAAAATCAAGTGCTAATGGTCTCTCTGTTGCTGGAAGATATGCTAGACTCCCCAAACTCTCTGCTTTGTGACTCAAGGTATCAGCCACTACATTGGCCCTCCCCGGATGATATAGAATAGTGATATCATAGTCCTTGAGAAGCTCCAACCATCTCCGCTGACCCAAATTCAAATCCTTCTTCTTAAACAGATGTTGTAGGTTATAGTGATCATTAAAAACCTCACAATCAACCCCATACAGATAATGACAGCAAATACTTAAGGTATGAACAATGGCTGCTAACTCAAGATCATGCACCGGATAATTCTTCTCATGAATCTTCAAATGGCGCAAGGCGTAGGAAATCACCCTACCCTCCTACATCAATTCACAACCAATGCCTATCCTCGAGGCATCACAATATACGGTATAAGAACCTGAAGCTGATGGCAATACTAAAACTGGAGTTTTGGTCAAAGCAGCCTTGAGCTTCTGAAAGCTCTCCTCACACTCGTCAGACCACCTGAACGTAGCACCCTTCTGGGTCAATTTGGTCAGGGGAGAAGCAATATAATAAAATCCCTCCATAAAGTGACGGTAATACCCCGCCAAACCAAGGAAGCTCCTAATCTCTGTAGTTGAGGACGGTCTGGGCCAACTCTGCACCACCTCTATCTTCTTTGGATCTACCTGAATACCCTCACTGGACACCACATGCCCCAAGAAAGCTACTGAACCAAGCCAAAACTCACACTTGGAGAACTTTGCATAAAGCTTCTCCTCCCTCAATCTCTATAATACGACCCTCAAATTCTAAGCATGCTCCTTCTGGCTACAAGAATACACCAGGATGTCATCAATGAACACAATAACAAAGGAATCCAAATATGGCTGAAATAAGTTGTTCATTAGATGCATGAACACTGGTGGGGCATTGGTCAACCCAAACGACATCACTATGAACTCATAATGGCCATAACGGGTCCTAAAAGTCATCTTGGAAATATCCGAATCCCAAATCTTCAGCTGATGGTACCCGGATCTAAAATCAATCTTAGAGAACACCCTAGCTCCCTGAAGCTGGTCAAACAAATCACCAATGTGAGGCAAAGGATACTTATTCTTGACTGTAACCTTGTTCAGTTGCCTGTAGTCAATACACAGTCTCATGGAACCATCCTTTTTCTTCACAAACAACACCGGTGCACCCTAAAGTGACACACTAGGCCGAATGAACCCCTTATCTAGGAGTTCCTGAAGCTGCTCTTTCAATTCCTTCAACTCCGTCGGTGCCATACAATACGATGGAATAGAAATAGGCTGAGTGCCCAGCACCAGCTCAATACCAAAACCAATATCCCTATCGGGCGGCATGCCCGGCAGATCTGCAAGAAACACGTCCGGATAATCACGAACTACAGGAATAGAATCAAAAGTGGGAGTTTCAGCACTGACATCCCTCACAAAAGCCAAATAAGATAAATACCCTTTCTCTACCAAAAGCTGAGCCTTCAGGTATGAAATTACCCTACTAGGCAGATAATCAATATAACCTCTCTACTCGACTCTCGAAAATACCGGCATCACTAAGGTCACGGTCTTAGCGTGACAATCTAGAACAGCATGACATGGAGATAGCCAATCCACGCCCAGTATCACATCAAAGTCAACCATGCTAAGCAATAGTAGCTCCACTAGGGTCTCCAGACCCCAATAGATATCACACACGACCAATACACGCGGTCCACAATAATAGTATCGCCCACCAGGGTCGACACATGAACAGATGTAACTAAGGACTCACGGGGCATATCTAGAAAATGGGTAAAATATGATGAAACATAGGAATACGTGGAACCAGGATCAAATAAGACCAAGGAATTGCATCTGGTCTGGTTGGAAGTGCATAAAAACAGGCCTGACCTCCACCTGATCGACCTCCCCCTCTAGGGCGGCCTCTGGCTGCCTGACCCCCACCCCTAGCTAGTTGGGCGGGTGGTGAAGTAACAAGGGCTGAAGTCGAGGGTTGGCCCCTCTGTAGAGGCGGGGCTACTATGAAGATGAGGACACTATCTCCCCACATGCCCAAACTTTCCACACTCGAAACAACTCTCTGGTCCTGGAGATGGGGACTGAAGGGAACCCCTAGCACCAGGATAACCACTAGAAGAACCAGGCATAGATGAGCCAACCGATGGTGCTCGAGATGAACTCTGGGTTGGGAGACCACTGAATGATGGGTGCCTTTGATGAGAACTGTGAGGATCACGACAAGCGGATCCACCACGATAATCTGACCGACCTGGCTGAGCCTTCCTGAATGGACGGCCTCTGTCATGCTGGAACTGTCCCCCTGAAGGAACACCACCAAAACTACCAGATCCTCGAGGCCTCTTGGCCTCCGTCTCATCTCGCTCGTGGAGATGAACTGACTCAATCTCTCGGGCAATATTAACAACCTGCTCAAAAGTAGCACCTGATAGCCTCTCTCTGGTCATAAGAATACAAAGCTGTATGTGAGGCCATCCACGAACCTCCTGATCCTATCTCTCTGTAGGGACAAACCAAATAACTGGCGGGCAAGCTCTGAAAATCTCATCTCATATTGCGTCATTGTCATATCACCTTGACGCAACTGCTCAAACTGCCTACGCAGCAGGACTGTGGGACATACTTCTCCAGGAAGAGAGTGGAAACTGCTGCTAAGTAGGGGGCGCTGCACCAACAGGCCTATGCCTCTCATAAGCCTCCCACCAAGTAAAGGCAGTTCCTGAAAACTGGAAGGTAGTGAACGAGACCCCACTGGTCTCCAATATACCTGCTGTGTGCAGAATCCTCTGACACCTGTCTAAGAAACCCTAGGCATCCTCTCCCTATGCGTCGCTAAAAGTCGGAGGCTGAAGTCTACCAAATCTATCCAACCTGCTCTGCTCGTCATCTGGCATGACAGGAATCACATAATCCTGAACAGTTGCAACCGATTGGGCTGGAGCTGCCACTGATGTCTGAAGTCCTGAATAACCTGCTCAGGTGTACGGGCGGTAGGAGTCTGAGTGCCTCCCCTAGCCTGAGAAGTAGCAGCTAGAATAGAAACAGCGACCGCCTGAGCAAGACTGGTGCATGCGGTCAGAATCTGGGCCAAGGTCTCCTGAAGACCCGGAATAACAATAGGCACAGTTGGTGCCTGAGCTGGTCCCACTGGAACATCTGTGGCTAGCACCTGATCTAGAATAACATATGGGTCTATGGGTACCACCCCGGTAGCTGCACGGGCACCTCTACCCCTACCGCGGCCTCGATCGCAGTATCGACCCCTCATGGGTCCCACTAGTGGTTGATCACCCTGTCCGGTAGCACGTGTCCTCACCATCTCTGAGAGAATGAAACAACAGAAGTTTAGTTACCAGAATCAACAGATTCGCACGACAAGAACTCAAGGATGTGAGATTCTCCTAAGGGTTCTGCAGCCTCTCGAAGATAAGTACAGACGTCTCCATACCGATCCGCAAGACTCTACTAAACTTGCTCGTGACTGGTGAGTCCTATGGAACCTAGTATCTAATACCAACTTGTCACTACCCCAAAAATACCTTGGTCGTGATGGCGCCTATCGTTATACTAGGCCAGCCAAATCAATTTCCAAAACATAAAGAACTTTTCATTTATATCATTTCGAAACCGATAATTCATGAAAGTTTCATTTAAGGATTTTTAAACAAACTAAGATATGTCGAATCATAGATACAACCCAAAATTTGGGAGTCATTGGTCACGAGCATCTAACAAAAATATACAAGTCTGACACAGTATCTCTAATACAAGATAAGTCTAGGCGATGCAACCACTACAGAAGTAAGAAGGAGAAAGCAGGGTTGCGAACGGGTGTATATACCTCGCAAAATCTCCGAGAGTCCCTGGGAGAGGTAAACAGCTCACTCTGCTCGAGCACTTGGATCTGAACACAAGGTGCAGGGAGTAATGTGAGTACGCCAACTCAGTAGTAATGAGAGTAAATAAGGTCTGAGAAATACGAAACACATAAAAACAAGTCATCAATCCACAGCAATTACAGTTCTTCTTTTAAAATCGTTGATACGACAATTCATAACGGTTAAAAGCCAGTTTCAGTAAAAGTCCAATTATACTTTTCAACAGTTTCCATATAAATTCAAAAAGGATTTAGTGTAAAAATGAAAGAAATCATCAATAGCCTCTCGGGCCAAAAACATATTTCATAAGCCACCCCTCGGGCATAACATCACTCGGAATCAGTCACTCAGCATGCCTCACAATCACTCGGAATCAGCCCCTCGGCCAACCTCACAGTCACTCATGCCTCCCAATCACTCATCACTCAGCACTCGCACTCAGTAGGTACCTGCGCTCATTGGGGTGTACAGACTCCGGAGGGGCTCCTACAGCCCAAGCGCTATAACAAGCAAAATCATGGCATCATCACTCAAGCTCTTGGCCTCTCATATAGCATAAATAGTGTAACATGTTGTAGCGCGCATCCCAATCCTATAATATCCTCACAACATCGGCCCTCGGCCTCACTCAGTCAGAAACCTCTCAAAAGCCACTCGGGCTACCAGTAAAAATAGGAAATTCGTCCCAAAACAACTTTCATATGCATCAAAGTGGAGTAATGAAACTCAATTAAACAGTAATTAGGTAAAATCATGACTGAGTGTAACTTTCAAATCAAAATAGTGAGGAAATAGTAGTAAAAAGCCCCTAATGGATCCAAACAATTGGCACGAGGCCCAAATACGGCATTCAACCCAAAACAGAGTAATATTCCTTAAAACTTAAAGTATCATATGATTTGAAATCAAATATGCAACTTATTAGTTGCTACGAGACGGACCAAGTCACAATCCCCCAACGATGTACGCCACACACTCGTCATCTAGCATGTACACCACTCCAAAATAGTGATACAATGCAAAGTCCGATGTTTAATATCGGATGAAAATCTACTCCGCGATGCCCTTGCCGCTCGACTCGGCCTCAAATCGCCTCGAATCTATCAAAAATCAGAATTATAACATCAATACATGCTAAAGGAATAATGCCCACGCAAAAATTATCAAATCAAATCAAAAATCCCGAAATTGGCCAAACCCGACCCCCGAGACCACATCTCGGATTCTGACAAAAATCGAAAAACTAGAATCCTTACACTCTCACCAGTCAATACATACCAAATACATCAAAATCCAACAACAAACGGCCCCTCAAATCATCAAATCAAGTCTCCAATTTCAATCCCTAATCCCCCAATTTTCCTTCCTTAATTTCCATAAATTTCATGTCTAACCAGTTAGGAATCATCATAGAATCGAGTATTGAGTTCAAAAACATTACCTCCACGAAAATCCCTTTGATTCCATCTGCAAATTGCTCCGAAAAGCTCCAACCTGTATGCAAAATTGATGAAAAAATGGCTAAAATTCGCGAAGGCAAGATTTTATATGTTCTGCCCAGGGGTTTCGCATCTACGGTCCAAATGCCGCAACTGCTACAAAGGGTCTGCATCTGCGGACTTCACTTAAGGTCCCTCTCCCGCACCTGCGTTCAACCTACCGCACCTGCGGGCTCGTAGGTGCGACTCACCTTCCGCATCAGTGATGGGACCCCAGCCAACCAACCTCTGCACCTGTGACGCCAAGCCAATCTGCGATGACCGCACCTGCAATCACCCTTCCGCAGGTGCGGAACACTAGAACATCAGATTTTCCAAGTTTTAAACTCTCTGATGGCCATCCGAAATCATCCCGAGCCCCTAGGGGCCTCAACCAAAATTACCAACACCTCCTATAACATCACTCAAACTTAGTCGAACCCTCGGAACACCCAAAAAAACGTCGAAACACCAAATAAATCCATAATTCAAGCCTAAGGATTTCTAAATTTCCGAAATTCTCCAACGATGCTGAAACTAACCAAACCACATCCGAATAACCTAAAATTTTGCACACACCTCCAAAATGACACTAAAACCCTGTCCCAACTTCCGAAATTCCATTTCGACCCTAATAGCTAATTTTCCACTACCGACCGAAATCGCCAAAAATCTAATTTCGCCGATTCAAGCCTAATTCTACTCCGACCTCCGAACAACATTATGAACACACTCCTAAGTCCCAAATAACCTAACGAAGCTATCCGAGCCACAAAAATCACATTCCGAGATCATATACCTATAAGTCAACTTCCAATTGACTTTTCCAAATATTAAACCAACTTAAGAGACTAAGTGTTTCATTTCTCTCCACAACCACTCTGAACACGAACCAATCAACCCAACACAACATAAAAGAGCTGAACCATACAAGAATAAAGCATAAACGGGGGAAACGGGGCTAAACTCTCGGAATGACCGGCCGGGTTGTTACATGTCTATGGTGCCAAGAGGTTGTTATGAGTGTGGAGATCCAAGTCATATGAAGAGATTTTGTCCCAGGCTCTGGGGCAAGACAGTGCAGCAGAGTCATCAGCCTATGGTTACAACACCGGTTGCCTGGCCACCTAGAGGTGGAGGACAGATTGGTAGGGGTTGTCCTAGAGGTGGAGGCTAGGCAGGGGGAGTTCAGCCAACTACTGTTCAGTCAGGTGGAGCCCAGCCAGCCGGTGCTCCAACCAGATTCTATGCTTTTCCGGCCAGACCAGATGCATTAGCCTCAGATGCAGTTATCACATGTATTATTTTCATCTGTGGTAGGTATTCTTCAGTCTTATTTGATCCAGGGTCTACTTATTCATATGTATCATCTATGTTTTCTCATTTCCTCAATATTCCTCGTGATTCTTTGGGTACTCCTGTTTATGTGTCCACTCCAGTGGATAATTCTGTGGTTGTGAATTGGATATATTGGTCCTGTGTGGTCATATTATGTAGGTTCGAGACCAGAACGGACCTCTTGTTACTTGATATGACTGACTTTGAGGTCATCATGGGCATGGACTGGTTATCCCCTTATCACGCCATCCTAGATTTCCATGCTAAGACTGTTACCTTAGCCATGCCCGAGTTACCGAGATTGGAGTGGAGGGGTTCCTCAGTTAGTGCAGCTAGCCGAGTTTTCTCTTTTCTGAAGGCTCGACGTATGGTCGAGAAGGGTGTTTGGCCTATCTAGATTATGTACAGGACACCACCACAGAGTCTCCGACGATTGATTCAATGCCAGTAGTCCGAGAGTTTTCCACTGTGTTTCCTTCTGACCTTCCAAGCATGCCACCAGATCATGATATTGATTTTTGTATTGACTTGACTCCAAGCACTCAGCCTATATCTATTCCATCGTACCGTATGGCTCCGAAAGTTGAAAGAGTTAAAGGAACAGCTTGAGGAGCTGCTAGCTAAGGGGTTTATCAGGCCAAGTGTATCCCCTTAGGGTGCCCCAGTGTTGTTTGTGAAGAAGAAGGATGGGACCATGCGAATGTGTATTGACTACCGCCAGTTGAACAAAGTTACCATCAAGAACAAGTACTCGTTGTCGCGCATCGATGATTTGTTTGACCAGTTGCAGGGTGTTAGGGTGTTTTTTCTAAGATTGACTTGAGATCAGGGTACCATCACCTGAAGATTCGAGACTCAGATGTTCTGAAGACTGCCTTTCGTACTAGATATGGTCATTATGAGTTCCTTGTGATGTCATTCGGCTTGACCAATGCCCCAGCGGCGTTTATCAATTTGATAAACAGGGTGTTCAGGACTTATATTGATTCTTTTGTTATTTTCTTCATTGATGACATCTTGACCTACTCACGTAGCTTGGGGGAGCACGAGCCGCATTTGAGAGTAGTGCTTCAGACATTGCAAGAGCAGAAGCTATATGTTAAGTTCTCCAAGTGTGAGTTTTAGCTAGATTCAGTGGCATTCTTGGGGCATGTTGTATCGGGGGAGGGTATTAAGGTGGATCCTAAGAAGATTGAGGCGGTTCAGAGTTGTCCACGTCCCACTTCAGCGATCAAGATCAGGATTTTCTTGGGATTAGCAGGTTATTATCGCCGATTTGTGGAGGGCTTTTCATCCATTGTAGCGCCTCTAACTAGATTGACCCAGAATGGTGCCCTGTTCTGATGGTCCGACGAGTGTGAAACGAGCTTTCAGAAGCTCAACACAACTTTGACCACAGCACCAGTTCTAGTGTTGCCTTCCGGTTCGGGGATGTATACTGTTTATTGTGACGCTTCACGCGTTGGATTGGGATGTGTATTGATGCAGGAGGGACGAGTTATTGCATATGATTCACGTCAGCTGAAGATTCATGAGAAGAACTACCCTGTGCACAATTTGGAGTTGGTAGCGATTGTTCATGCTCTTAAGATTTGGAGGCATTACTTGTATGGAGTGTCTTGTGTGGTTTATACCGACCACCGCAGTTTACATCACTTGTTCAAGCAAATGGATCTTAATTTGAGGTAGCGTAGATGGCTTGAGTTACCGAAGGACTATAACATCACTATTCTTTATCATCTGGGCAAGGCAAATGTGGTCACAGATGCCTTAAGCAGGAAGGCATAGAATATGGGTAGTTTGGCATTCATTTCAGCGGAGGAGAGGCCACTAGATTTGGACATTCAATCCTTGGCTAACAGGCTTGTGAGGCTGGACATTTCAGAGCCCGATCGAGTTCTTGCGTGTGTTGTTGCTTAGTCTGCATTATTGGGGCAGATCAAGGCTTGGCAGTTTTATGATCCGCACTTGGCAATTCTCAGAGAGACGGTATTACAGGGTGGTGCCAAGGAGGTTTCTATTGGCGAGGACGGTGTTCTGCGACTTCAGAATCGCCTATGTGTTCCTAATGCTGATGGACTGAGGGAGAGGATTCTAGAGGAGGCACACAGTTCATGGTATTCTATTCATTCAGGTGCTACGAAGATGTATCGTGACCTGAGGCAGCACTATTTGTGGCGGCGGATGAAGAAAGACATAGTGGAGTATGTAGCTAGATGCCTAAATTGCCAGCAGGTTAAGTATGAGCACCAGAGGCCATGAGGCCTACTCCAGCAGATGACTATACTTGAGTGTAAATAGGAGCGCATCACTATGGACTTCGTAGTTGGATTGCCACGAACTTTGCGAAAGTTCGATGCAGTATGGATTATTGTCGACAGGTTGACCAAGTCGGCACACTTCATTCCAGTAGCCACTACTTACACTTCAGAGAGGTTGTCCCAAATTTACATTCGGAAGATAGTTCGGCTGCAAGGTGTGCCTGTATCCATCATATCAGATAGAGGTCCTCAGTTCACTTTACATTTCAGGAGAGCCGTACAGAGTGAGTTGGGAACCCGTGTATAGCTCAGCACAGCATTCCGTCCACAAACCAACGGGCAGTCGGAGCGGACAGTTCAGATATTGGAGGACATGCTCAGAGCATGTGTGATTGAATTTGGAGGGCAGTGGGATCAGTTTTTGCCCTTGGACGAGTTTGCTTACAACAACAGTAATCAGTCCAGCATTGAGATGGCTCCATATGAGGCTTTATATGGTCAGCGATGTCGTTCTCTCATCGGGTGGTTTGAGCCTGGCAAGGCTAAGTTATACGGTACTAATCTAGTAAAGTAAGCCTTGGAAAAGGTAAAGTTGATTCAGGAGAGACTTCGCACGGCACAGTCCAGACAGACGAGTTACGCGGATCAGAAGACGCTTGATGTATCATCTATGGTCGGCGAGAAGGTTCTCTTGAAAGTCTCGCCGATGAAGCGTATTATGAGATTCGGGAAGAAGGGCAAGTTGAGCCCCAGGTTTATAGGCCCATTTGAGGTGTTGAGACGAGTTGGGGAGGTTTCTATTTTTGATAGGCAGGATCACCAGTTGAGGTCTAATTTCCACCGTGAAGGTCTAATGGAGGGGCCAACCAGCCGAGGAGGCGACTTGGGAGCCCGAGGAGGACATACGGAGCAGATATCCACACTTGTTCAGCACTCCAGGTATGATTCTAGACCCGTTCTAGGACGAACATTTATTTAAGAGGTGGAGAAAGTAACAACCCGACCAGTCGCTTTGATTTATAGAACCTCGTTCCCCTAAATAAGACTTCCCTTAATTTCTTTTATTGATTTATGACTTGCGGGGATGGTTGGTTCGGGATTTGGAAGAGTTTGGGTTGGAATCGGAACACGTGGTTCCTTAAGGTTGGCTTAAAAGGCCAAGTTTGACTTCGGTCAACATTTTTGAGTAAATGACCTCGGAATCGGGATTTGACGGTTTCAACAGGTTCGTATGATAATTTCGGACTTGGGCATATGTCCGGAATGGGTTTCGAATGAACCAGGAGCATTTCGGCGCCAAATAGTGAAAATTGGATTCTTGAAGTTTTAGAAGTTCTATAATTGTGGTTTGGAGCGTACTCTAATGATATCGAGGTCCAAACGGAATTCGAGACCCGAAATAGTTCCATAATGTCATTTAAGACTTGCACGCAAAATTTGGTATCATTCTGAATAGTATAAGTATGTTTCGGCACATTGGAAGTGGAATGAAGAACTTAAAGTTCATAAGTTTAATCCAAATGGTTTAGGGTGTAATTCTTAGTTTTTGATGTTACTTCGATGTTCCGATCGCGCGAGCAAGATCGTATAGTGTTGTTGGACTTGTGTGAGTATTCGGAGTGGGGCCTCAAGGGCTCGGATGAGTTTCAGACGTGTAGGAGGGGTCCAAAAACACACAAGATTTCTGGTGTTTTTGGCATCTGCTGCAGGTCTCGCAAATGCGAGAAAAGATTCGCATTTGCGAACCTCGCAATTTCGATGAAGGCTTTGCAATTGCGAACGGAGCCAGCCAGGCAGTGTTTGTATTTGCGACACATGCGCCGCGTTTGCGATCCAAGCAGAAGCCGCAATTTCAACCATTTAGTCGCATTTGCGAACCCCACCTCCCAGGCCCAGGCGTCGCCTTTGCGAGGATTTTGTCGCATTTGCGACCCTCGCATTTGTGAACCTGGTATCGCAAATGCGACATCACAGGGCTGCACACAGCTTTTAAAAACGGGACTTATGCCATTTATTTCATTTGAGTTCTACACTAAGGCAATTTTTAGAGCTTTTGTAAGGAGGCTTTCACCTAGCACTTTGAGGTAAGTAATTCCTACACAACATGAGTTAAATACATAGATTATTGGTAGATTACCATGCAAAAATTAGTAAAAATTATGGGTTTAGAATAAAACCTAGGGTTTTGATAAAAATAAGATCTAACCACGAAATTTGTTATGGAATCTAGTAAAAAATTGTTATGGGTAACGATTTTCTTCAAAAAAAAATCCAGAATCCAGAATCCGGGCACGTGGGCCCGGGGTGAATTTTAGGAATCCTGCAATTTGGGTTGGGTATCACCCTAATAGGGGAAATGTGAACTTTGAAGCCTATATTGATTAGTTTTTCACCATATTTGAATAGTTTTGGATTTGTCCGGCTCCGGCGTGAGAGTTTGAGAGCATTCTTGAGCTCGGAAGTAAGCTTTGGAGGCAAGGTAAGTCTCCTTTCTAACCTTGTAAGAGGGAAATGTCCCCATAGGTGAATTTATATACTATGTGATTATTTGTTGGGGACTATGTGTGCACGAAGTGATGAAAGTCCGTACGTAGTTACTATTCCTACTATGTCTGGGTAGTTTTAGGCTTACACCATGCTTTGTGAACACTATTAATTGATTATATGCTCTATTTGTGTTGGATGAGAATTCATTTCAACATTTTCAAGAATGTGAAGCTTTCAAGTAAATTATCATTTTTAAAATGGTATTGAGGAAAAAAACATGTTATGCTTATATGTAACCGTTTTGCAATTATATCCCGCGAGCGGGGTGATCCTTTCCACTACTCTCATGGGAGCCGGTTGTTCTCCTCGGCAGGTTAATAGATGCATCTATGGTTCACGCCATTCGACCCTTTGGCAGTTCACGTTTTATTATTTTGTTGGATCGGACCGTACGCGCTCGACATTATATGCGCATGCTATTTGCTTGGCACTTTTCGGTGACTTTAATCTGCTTTAAATGCCTGGAAATACAAAATTGTCAACTGAAATGATAGAAATTGAAATGTATATTTATGAAAAGTCTTGTCACTTCCTGTTACTATTTGTTACCTAGCCTTATATCCATGCTTAGACTCATACTTAAATATATATTGTTTGGCCCTAGTAAGTGTCAAGTCGACCCCTCGTCACTACTTCTTCGGGTTAAACTGGATACTTACTGGGTACATATTGTTTATGTACTCATACTACGCTCTGTACTTAATTGTACAGGATCTGAGGCAGGTGCACCTAGCTACCCGTTCAGAGCGCGTTCTTGATATCTGGGTCGAGATTCCACGGTGAGCTGCTCTCTTCTAATGCCGTTCAGCAGCGTGTTGGAGTCTCTCTTTTGCTTCGAATGTCTATTACATTTCAGGCAGTAGGATAGATATATTCTTTTATACATTCTTCTAGATGCCCACATACTACTAGTTCATAGCACACACATTAGTAGACTATTCTTTTGGGATGTAATAACTTAACTATGACTTCACTTTGTCATTCAGCTTTAAATTGCCTAAATTATTTGTTGGTATCGAATGCCTTAAATTTAGGCTAAGTAAATGTTGAAAATGTTTTGGTAAAAATAAATGAAACTCATTAGTTGATTAATGCTGGCTTGCCTAACTGCGGTGTTGGGCGCCATCGCGATCTAAATTGGAAATTGGGTCGTGACATCGACCAACATCACAACTATGAATCGCATCTTGAATCAAACCTAATGAACTTATGAACTTTCAACTTCTACAACCCGCGCCAAATCATATCAAATCAACCCGGAATGACGCCAAATTTTGAATGCAAGTCCCAAATAACATACCAGAGCTATTCTAACTCTTGTATTCTAATGCTGAATCTGATATCAACAAAGTCAACCCCGATCAAACCTCTCCACCTTCCAAACCTTCAACTTTCTAATTTTTGCCAAATTGCATCAACTTAACCTACGGACCTCCAAATCCAAATCCGGACACACGCCTAAGTCCAAAATCACCATACAAAGCTAATGGAATCATCAAAACAACATTCCGGAGTCGTCTACACAAAAGTCAAAACTCCGGTCAACTCTTTTCACTTAATCTTATAAAGCAAGAATACTTCTTCCAAATCAAACCCGAATCATCTGAAAACCAAACTCCACCACAGACGCACGTATTAATACATAATACAAAGATGCTCGAGATCTTAAACCACCGAACAGAATGCTAATTCTCAAAATAATTGGTCCGGTCATTACAAATTTGCTTGAAGAGCACCGAATTTGGTGTATGTGAGGATGGTGGCTCAAAAGCAAATAATAGAAAGATATTACAACCTCATAGAAAATCTCTGATATTTTAAAGTTGGAGATTTTGGTTCTAAGGAAAGTAACTCAAAGCACTCGGGAAGTTAACGGCGGGAAGCTAGATCAACATGGGAAGAACCTTGCCGGGTTTCAGTTATAACCGGTAAGGAATTGGAAAGTCAAGATGGAGTTAAATTTCCAAGAAATTGGATTATGACTCACCTCAAAGGTATTACTGCTGAAGATCCTTGCTGGTACTGAAAGTATGTGCTGCACTCTTTTTTCCTTCGGCCAGTTTTTGTCCCAATTGGGTTTTTCTTGAAAGGAATTAATAAGACAGCAACGTAAAGCATACTACAACTAAAAGATCATCGCCAAGATGGTGAATCAACAATCGAAAGCTCTGTTGCCTTTATTTTAGCATGAGTATATACGGCTCTGTGTAGATCAACTCGTATGATGGTTAAATAATTTTTAGCTCGTTAACATATCTCATCTCCCAAGAATTGCATTGTTTCCATCGGCCTCTGGAAAAAAATTATTTATCCATCCACAAGTTGTTTCCATTAATGAGGAAGCAACGCAAAAGCACATTATGAAGGAACGGTCAACGGTGAATGTAAGACTTCCAGTGTTTGAATTCTCATACTTAGCATTCGAAAACTGGGGGGAATAATATATAACAAGGAACAAAAAGTGTTACGAAGACTGGAGACTGTAAGAACCGGGTTCAATGCCTTATCAGGAACGAGGACTGCATGATCAGCACCATATAAATAAATTTTACAAGTTAGCCACAAGTAATGACAGCTTTATTTACTTAAACAAATGAATGTTTATGTAAATGTACTTTTTAAATATAGAAGGAATAAATCAAAGTCCTTTTATTTTATCGTATTTCTTACCCCGAATGATAAGTTAATTTATTTTATCTTTTGAGAGTTAACAAAAACTTCAAATGCTTGTGCCGGAATGAACAGGAGGCGCTCTCTTCAAGAGCGTCGTAAACATAAGGGCCCTCACTTATGCTCATAGTAAAGGGTAGATTTTGGAAGTGTTTATACCCGGAATCAAAAGTTATCAGATGTGAAAAGATTCCCGAATCTTTGTCAGTTAAATGAAAAGGAATATTTTTTGCACAATACTTAAGCAAAAAGTTTCTTTAATTATTAAATTCCAAACATAGCACAAAGTTTTGGAATAATTACAAAAAATAAAGAAAAATACATCAGTTCTCGATTCCATAACCTAGAGGGAGAGAAGAATCTTCATTTTCTCTAGTGGGAGAAGGTTGTTCCGCTTCTGATTCACGGCCTTCATCTTCTTTGTTTCTTATTTGGTTCCCAAATACTTAAAGATAATATTTGAATAATCATATGCAGCAAGACGAGCAGGAAGGTTCTCACAAGCGGTTGTATTTAGTTCCCAGGCCTTGCAATGTAGTCATTGAATGTTGGCAATGCCTTCTTTGGCCTCCTCCAAAGTCTTCCTCTTCGTATGATATATGGAGTAGGTTTTGTTGAATATGAGAGAATACTCTTGGTCTTGGAGTTTTGCTCAGAGCTTATCAATATTGGGTTGGAGCTTTTCATTTTCAGATTTCATTATGCTGATTTTGGAATCGAGCTCAATGTTGGTGGTTGAGTGAAATCGATTATGCTCCATGACTCTTTTGAATCTTTCTTCCATTTTTTCTCTGATCTCCTCTCCTCGGCGGCGTTGGCCTCCTCGATTTTGGAGCGCAAGCTACCCTCCAAATTATTAACTTATTCCATGAAGGCCGACTCACACTCGGCGGCAGTAGTTACAACATTATGGAGTTTGGCCCACTTAGCCTTTGCATCCTTTAGGTCTTCACGCAGTGGAGCAGCTTCTTTGATGTGGACCTGTCACGACCCCAGTTCGTCTTCTATGAACATGTCATGATAGCACCTAGTCCCTATAACTAGGTAAGCCTAACAATGCGGAAAAACAACATAAGTTGTGGAATAATTAAGTAAAAATGAACAATCTCAAAGAAAGACTATATAAATGCCACTTGGCATATATGATGCGTGGATAGAATTCATGATTTTTAGCATTATATACCGTGCATTTTAGGTGTTTTAATGATAAAAACACACGTCATGTGTGCCTAATGGAGTTTATTTAATGCGCAGGTGAGTTGAAAATGGAAGCCGAGCTAAATGAGAGCATAAACGTCGGAAAATACGTGCAAGAGTCGAAAAGGAGTGATCCGGGACAGGCCTGGCGTTACCCAGGCGTTATAGCCAAAACGCCTGGGATGGCCTGGCGTTACCCAGGCGTTAGACCCATAACGCCTGGGGGGTCCTGGCGTTACCCAGTCGTTAGACCCATAACGCCTGGGGGGTCCTGGTGTTACCCAGGCGTTAGACCCATAACGCCTGGGTGCCTATTTCGGTGAGGTCCGAGTTTTTATGGTTTTTAAGAGTTTCCAAGCAAGGATAGGAGTCTTTTAGACGGGTAGGGTTTATCCCAACCGTATAAATAGACTCAAAAACATATCATGAAGGGGAGACGATTTTTGGGGAGCAAAATACACACACGGATTCATCGAAGGAGCAAGGATTATCAGTTTTCTATATTTTTATCCAAGTATTTGCAGTTCATGCACACTTATGCAATTGTTTGTTCATAGCATGAGTGGCTAAACAC